>PVJX010011964.1:0-52112 GCA_004027295.1 Dolichotis patagonum | reverse complement strand
TCTACCACTGGGCTGTCACACTCTCAGTCCTGACATTTCTTCTGCTAGAAAAAAAAAAAATCTTGTTTTTTTGGTCCAACTTCCAGCACTACCTACTGGTCAAAGATTGGAGTAGGAGTTGGGGGATATAGCTCAGCGACACAGCACCTGCCTGGCAAGCGTGAGGTCTTGAGTTTGATTCCTGGTACCAAAATAAAAAAGGTATAGGGCATTCAGGGCCAGTGTTTCAGCTGCACAGGTTGCACACTGCATTACTCCAAAAAATGCCTTTCTCCAGGCTGCCATGAGACTAGAGCAACATGCCATGTGAAGCCCTTCTGCACCCTTACCCATGCTGCTAAGCTCTGAGCAGTGTAATCAGTAATAACAAAATTAATAATAATAATAACAGTAACATCTAACATTACTAAGCATTTACCGTAGACCAGGCCCCATGCTGTGTACTTTTCATGTATTAACTCAGTTAAACTCTGTCCCCCAGCAACTGGTACTACTGATGAGCAAACTGAGGTTAAATCAGTTATTAAAGGTCAGAGACGTGAGCTCCAAACTTGGAGAGTCTGGCTGTTCTCTGCCATCTGGGCCAGGAGAGGTTGGGACCAAGCAGATGGGCCTGACCCCCAGGGTCATCTTTGGGGTTTCATCAGGGCCTGGCTCAAGGGCTTTGATGCTGAGGATTGTCCCCACCCCAACATGTAGGGCGCATCAGCCACTCAGCCCCCATCGCAGTGAGCCTGTGGCCAGGACCGCCCTGCACCAGGCTCACAGTGTGAGGCCACTGCGCACTGCTGTGTGCGTCCTTGGGGCCACACTGAGGGGGGTCAGCACTTGGACAGCCTGGTTTTTGAAATGCCCCTGAACCCCCTCTCCCAAACTTTCGTTCCCCAAAATGGACCCACAGGCACCACTCTGTCCTGCTCCAAGCAAACGGCTCTTTTTGAGCTTTTTCAGCTTAGACCCACCAGATGGAGCACATCGCACCCCGGTTTCCCTGCCCCCACCTGTTGTCAGTGGGGAAAAGTAAATGGTGATAATGAAGAATAAACAGGGAACTCTTGTTCATGTGCCCTATAAACAGATTCCTAACTTTGCATTATGAAATATTGCCCGATAACTTAGACGCTTGTACAGTAGAAGTTGTTTAAGTCATGGTGCAGGAGCCGTGAAATGTATCTGCCAGGCCTGGTGGTGCACGTCTGTAATCCCAGCATTCATGAAGGCTAAGGCAGGAAGATTGAAAGCTTGAGCCCAGCCTTGGTGACTTAGCAAGACTGTGCCGAAAAAATAATAATAATCACTTTATAAGGCTGGGGATGTAGCGTAGTGCAAAGGACCTACATTTATGCCCTTACCACCATACCAGTCTATGTTGGTATGGAGATTTAATCCCTGCATCATAGTCGCAAATGCCCATTCCTGGGAAATATGCAAACACCCAGCCCAGCACTCCCTCAGCTGTCCTGGGCATGCTACCCATAATACCCTTTGACCATGACAAAATGACCCCAGGACTAGGCTTCAAGGAGCAGCAATAGCAGGAGCTGAATATCTTGACCTATCCTTCCTGAAGATGGCAGGACTTCCTCTTACCAGAAGGGCCCAGAGAGCCCTGCCCCACTGCCAGGCTGTGCACAGCTGCCACACTTCTGAGCCACAGTCCCCAGAAAATGCAGGCTGGTGACTTGTTCCCTTTTCTGAATTTCAGGTGTTAGAAATCCTGGTTGTTTTCTTAATACATCACCGGGAAGCAGCCATTAACTGCAAAATCCGCAGTACAAGAGAAGCCACAAATTGTATACCATGCTCCCAGAATGCTCCAAGGAAGGATTTTCCCTTGGGAAGTCAGCTGTGTCCCCTCTGGAGGACCCTCCCAGCTCCCGGAGAGTCTCAAGCATGGCCACATAGTCACTGCCGGCTGTGCCCCTGTTTCTGATTTCAAGCAAACTATTTAACCTATAACCCTCAGTGTCCTAATCTGTAAAACAGGTGTAATACCCACCCCTCTGCATGGGCTCAGATAGGAAAGCTCAGGTGTTCTGGAGACCTGAAAGGGCTCGCCTGAGGAATTGTATTCGTGTGATTTGTAACAGGTGGGTTTAAGTTCAATAGGTGGTTAAAAAAAATACAGAAGCACCTTGCCATCTCTGGACCAAAGTAACTCAGATTTGTCCCTAAGGGGGAGCAGGGCACTGGCTTAAGTGAACTTGGACCCCGCAGCCGGGGCCTGTGAGCACCAGTCTGCCATGGCCCCTCTGCCTTGGGACAGGGAGGGTGTGAGGCCTTGGCTGACCGCATCTCACCTTTCTAGAGCAGAGACAGGCTCTGCTTGAGGCCATGGTGGGCAAGGTTAGAGCCAGGGCAGCGGCAAGACTGCCCAGGGCTGGGTCTGATAGCAGAAGCTGCAGGGGTTCCCCAGGGGCAGCGCATGTGTGAGGACCCAGAGTCAGAGCCAGGGGCTGGCCTGGCTCTGCAGTGAGGTGGCCTCCTTTAGTCCCTTCCCGTGCTGAGTGCTCTTCTGTTTCCAGATAATCCCTCATCTCATCTCCCAACTGCTCTCCAGAGAATCTTCCTGCTGATGAACAGACACGGAGAGGCCAAGTTCCCTTCCAGAGTCACAGGGTTAAGACGAGGCAGAACTGGGTTCAAACTCCAGCAGAGTTGGTGTCTTGGTATCTTTGCTACGCAATCTCAGGTCAGCCCCTGGCCCAAGCTCCCCATTAGGATCAGCTGACAGAAAGCTTCTGGAGAAAGTCTCAAGGGAGGAGACCAAGCCCGGAGCAGGTCAGCTCTTTGAGGCTGTTTTTTAACCCAAAAGAGGATAAATAGAGAGATTGCAAACTGTTCTGTGGAGCCCAGGGGGTTCCTCAAAGATCCCTCTCGGGGGTGCTATAGCTGGCCATAGAACCAGCCAGCAGGTTCCGGACCACCTTCAGCCAGAGCCTGACACACACGGGATGGCCATGTAAGGGCCCACTCCAGGGGTCCCGTGATAGAAAGAGGACGCAAGAGGAAGAGGAAACTAGGAAGTCTGAGAAGCACAGGTAGATCAGCACCTGACCACCTGACCAAGCCTTGGGTACAGGACCAGGTTGCCAAGTCCTCCCTGCTGTCCCGGAAGGCCAGGCCTGAGCCCGGGGCTCTGGGTACACGGTGAGCAAGCTCAGCACAGCTTAGTCCCAGAGTGGAGGCCGCGGCACAGGTCATCCCTGTGTAACAAGGGCAGATCCGACTGGGGCTTCGTAAGAAGGATGAAGCCTAGGTGACCTCTCAGGAAAGGACCATGCCCAAGCAGGACCCTGGGTGATGCCAAGACAGCCACTGCCAGGGCCTTACATGGCCCCACTGAGCAGAAAGCCAAGGCGGGCTGGGACAGGGCATCTGCCAGCCCCAGGACCCTGCAGCAGTGCCCGTTACAAAAGAAAGGTTCACCAACGTCCCTGGCCATCAAAGACACCAGCAGCAGCCCTGTTCTCAGCTCTCAGCCACCCCACACTGCCTCTGAACCCCAAGTTCCATTGTATGTAGTAGCCTGTAATGTACTCGACCAGAAGTTGTGTAGCATCAAGGCTGTGTGGGTGCCCGGGGGCCAGGACCCCTCTGAGGCCCCTCCGAGGGTTTCCAGTGGCTTCCGGGCTGGCAGAACGTGGCGCCTGAGAGGGGTCTCCCTCCCAGCCCTCACCTGCCCACTCAGGCCTGCTCCCCATCACTAAGACGCTGCAGATTCCCTTCACCTAGACGAATCCCGGAAGAATAGGGACCCCCAGCTTCTGCAAGGAGCCATAGCCCACTGCATTTTACATCACTCGCCACGGGCGGGGGGGGGGCAGGCTTGAGTGCAGACTGCACAAACACCCTGCTTGCACCTCAGTCCTGACATAGGCCAATTGCTTCCCCTGCTGAGCCTCAGTTTCCTCACCAGTACCCACAGTAAGGCACAGTAAGATCCTACCTGGACAGCGCAGCAGGGGTGACACGGGCTGACGCGCATGGCAGGCTTAGCCTAGGTGGCCATGAACGTTACCATGGTGATGGGTGATGGCAGTGATGATGTTTCCACCTGTCCCCAGCCCAGTGAGGGGAGATGAGAAGACCGAAGCCCGAGCTCAGCAAGCTGCCCGCGCTGGCAGGGCCCGCGGGGGTCAAAGCAAGCCTGGCAGAGTTGCTCAGGCTCCAGGGCTTGCGCCTCCCACGTGCTGCAGGTGTGGGAAGCTGTCCACAGCCATGGGGGCATCAGTATGTGACCTGGCTCGGGAACCCCAGGCCCCTCCATCCCGAGCCAGCACATCGGGTCCAGCTGAAGGTGATAAATCCCCGGTCCGTGGGTTTTACAAACACAGCCTCCCATCTGCATCTCTTAGAAGTCAACATAGCACATTAGCGTATCAAGCCTCTAATAAGTCCCGCAATGAAGAGAGATCTTTCACCTTCTTTTTTTAATTTTTTAAATTTTTTTCTTATTTACTTTTGTTTCGAGACAGCATCTCACCATGTAGTTCAGGCTGTCCTTGAACTCACAGCGATCCTCCTGCCTCAGCCCAAGTGCTGGAATTACAGGCATGCCCACCATGCCTATGTCATCTTTTTTTTATCTAGTGTTTCCCAGGAAGTCTGGGGCAGATGACTCTTTGGGCTCCTCTGGTTCTGATATCCTGTACTTTGAGGTATTCGGTCAGTGGTTCTTGGGGTGTCTAAGCAGACCCCACAGCTTCTATGGGTTCCCTGTGAGCCTACAAAGGGAGGCCGTGTGGCAGGTGGCAGGCCAGGTGCAGTCCGGCCTCTGTCTCTCCCTCAGAGAATCTTCTGCCCAGCAAGAACCAAGGCCAGAAGAGCCCCCTGCAGAAGAGGGCCCCGCAAAAGAGCCCCCCGGGGCGTGCTGAAGTCCGGCCTGGGTGCTCCCAATTCGATGTTGTTCTGGGTCCCATGTATAGACTGAGGACTTGTTAGTGAGTCCAGAGCAAAATCCTAGGGTTTGAGAACTCTGGGGAGTCAAATGGAAAAGAAGCCCCCTGCATTGCTGTGCTCAGACACCCTGAGTTGTCATGGGAACCCAGAGTCCCTCAGCACTTTGACAGCCTGTTGGGACAGAGGCCACCTGCCCACCCACAGCCTAGTGACTTGCTATTTATCGAGAGCTCACTGTGTCAGTCATGTGGTGGGTATTTTTCATACCCTCAGTCACTCAGTAAACACTGACTGAGTGCTTCCTATAAGCCAGGCTTAAGGCAAAGGGCTGAGGATGCAGATAGAAACAATGAGGTAACATAAATGACCCTAAGGTAGTCCTCACCAGCGTCACACGGACAATGTATCATTGTCTCAGCTTTACAGCTGAGGAAACTGGGGCTCAGAGAGGTGATATAAGTAGCCCAAGGATACAAAATCAATGATAGAACAAAGACAGAAACTGGGGCCCAACCAACTCATGCACTGTACCCCTTTACAGGCAGATAATGATTGAAGCTGATAAGACTTATGTGCCATTAGACTAAGGCTTTGTGTTTTAATTTCCAGAACGCCAGGGCCTAGAAACAGACAGACAAAGGGGGCCGCAAAGTTGAAAGGAGAAACCATTCACTCAGTGGGTAGAAACTTCCAGGATCCTTCACCCCATGCCATGGCTCTGGCTGGACACGTGTAAGGTTGTAGAGGGGCAGCTTCAGGGACAGTGACAGGGACTGTGTGGTGGCCCCCAGCCCTGGCTGCAGGATCACCGGCCACCGCATCTCAGGGTCTGTGAACGTGAGCCGTCACTGTACCTGTCTCCCCCGGCCCACTCTAGAGGTGCCTTCGCAGTCAGACTAGCCCCGTCCGCCTCACCATTGCTTTCCGGGTGAAGGAAATTCAATGAATGCTGCTCCTAAGTATCCCTCCCGTCCCTAAATTGGCCCCGTGTAATATTTAAAAGCAGCTCAGCGCTGGCTTAGGAAATTTCCAGGAAGACCTTGCACAGTGTTTAGAGGCAGGTTGGAGGCCGTGGGGTTTGCCTGAATTATGCATGATCCTAACACCAGACCCTGGCCCCCAGGCTCAGCATCCCAAGTCCCTGGGAGGGACATCTCCTGGCCATCACAGTGACCACAGGGCTCTGGGCGAGCCACAGAGAACCCAGAGTATCTATCGGGTGGCACGTGGACAGCTCCCGGGCAGGAGGCTATTGGAGCAGAAGAGGTGTTCGGACTCTAGCTGGAGAGAGAGGGAACCCTGAGACCCACAGCCCCCCAGCAATCCCTGGCTCCCAGCTTTGCCCCTGGAGCTGTACCATCAAAGCTTGCAGACCTCTGCTTGGGCACATGTCCTTTCCCACCCAGAGCGCTGCTCTAGCGCTTCGTGGGATCCCTTTCAGGCTGCCTGGTGTTTGAGAAGTTTGCCAGGGAAACCTGTCAGAAAAAGGCACGGGTGGGCCACCCCGGGGGACGCAGCAGCTGGGGAAGACGGACTTCAGTTGCAGGTTACACTCTGCGGGGGACTTCCCAAGCTGGGGTGCTAGTACAGTGGAACAGTTAGTGAGGCCGGAAAGCAAGGTTTTCAGTGTACATTTTAAAGCTTGCAGCAGTGCTCACTGGCTAACTGTGAGTTTGCTTTCCCTGGACACCTTAGCATCTTCCTTCTAGGCCTGTAAAATCAGGAAAGAGTTGCCAGGCACAGCGGAGCCTGGTCACTTGGGGAGTCCACTCCCCACTTCCTGAGAAATCCCAGAGTGTGGCCGGAGGGGGCGCCATCCTCTGAGGCTCGGCACAGCGGGAACCTGTGCGGTAATCAGGAGGCTGGGATCTCACAGGCAGGGACACCAGAACAAGGGGGACTCAAGTGAAAGAGGACAAAGCAGGGAAGCCGGCCAGGAGCTCCACTGGACTCCCCACCTGCTTTGTGGGGTAGCCCATATCAGGAGACCCGCAGAGTGGGGAGTACCACGGGCTTTAGCCCAGGCCTTTCCGGAACCAGTTTGGCTCTGAGTCTGATGTCGGGACTGCACCACCTCCTGCCCACCGGGGCTGTGCTGCTGTGCCGTCTGGCCAGGGCTGTGGGGGTCATCTCCTGCCCGTATCCTAGGGGGTGTAGGTGAGAGCCAGCAAACCACCAGCATCAGCCATCCAAGGCCCCTCGGGGCAGCTGTCACCTGGCTGTCAGAAGTCAGACTTCACCCTAGAGTGCAGGGCTCAAAAAGAGAGCCCAGCTTCCAGCCTCACAGTGCACAGAACAGGCCCCCAGCACGCGGACCCTGGCGCCAGGTCTGTGGGTGCCAGGGTAGAGTCACCTGTCCTCAGGCAGAGAGGCAAGGAGAGACTGTGCAGGGCATTGGGGGGCTGCGGTGGTGCCATGGTGGAGAGGCACATGCAGGAGGGGAAGGAGAAGTAGTGCCTGCTCCCTGTCCCTGTCCTTGTCTCTGTCTCTGTCCCTGGCCCTCCCTTAACCGATACCCAGTGGGCCCACTCTGTCCAGCAGCCTCCCTGAAATCCAGGAGAGTCAGTTCTGAAACATTTACCCCGACATGGGGTCTCGCCACAAACCAGGAGAGAGAAAACTGGCCCCGGTCCAGCGCTGGGAGCCACAGGCTGGTGGGAGACACCGATGTTCATCAAATGATCGCACAGCCTAGTTCGTCCCAGCTGCGGGAAGGGCTGTGCAGGGAACGTTTCTGAATTAATGGGAGCTGTGCAGGCTGAGTGTGAGTGTGTGTGCGTGCTGGGGGCAAAGGGCATCTACAACAGGTGACCAGAAAAGGATTCCCTGGAAAGGACATTTCCAGGCTGCATAGGAATTGGCCAAGTGCAGACAAGGGCAGCTGCCTTTCAGGCCGAGTGAAGAGTAGGTGCAGGGGACAGGAGCTGGCATCAGGAGCAACTGGGAGACGCAGGTGCTGCGAAGGGGTGAGAACAGGGAGACGAGGCTGGTGAGGTGGGAAGAGCTGTATCTTTTTGGTTTTTTTGAGACAAGGTCTCACTATACAGTTCAGGCTGGCCTTGAACTCACTAGCCTAGGATCGGAATTCTCAGCAGCCCTCCTGCCTCAGCCTCCTGAGTCCTGGGAGTACAGGCATGTGTGACCACACCCAGTATTACCATAGTGTCATTTAAGTAGGCTTCTGGGCATGCTCCAGCTCGTTAGGATTGGGGTGGACACCTCACGCAGCTGGGCCTAGGGAGCACTGTGGGTATCTCTATGGGATTAGTGCCCAGGTACCTCGGCATTTAGTAAATTATCCCCAAAGACAGGTGGACATTACAGAGGCCAAAGTTAGGTATGGACTCTACAGTCCACATCAGCCCCACTTGTCCTTCAGGCCACTTCACATCTGTCTGTCTGTCTCTGTGTGCCTGTCACTCACTCTGGCCCATGTCACATCTCCCAGATTCCCAGTTCAGTGGACAGGGCTCAGAGAGTAGGTCCCCACCCCATGCTACATCCCCACCCCCTGCCTGTTCCAGCAGTCCTTGCCAATGTGCTCCTGTGACAAGGAACAAGCGCTGAGCGCCACCACACACCCAGTCTGGCTTCTCTCTGAGGGGCTCACTTGGTGGCTGGGCAGAGGGACAGATCCACTCAGCAGTGAGGTGGCAGGACACGGAGAGCCAGGCAGCTGGTGCCTGCAGCACGAGGGCATCCACCTGGGCAGTGCAAGGAAGGGCGTATGCCAAACATTTTAGAAACTTACACCTGATAATTTTCAAAAAAAAAAAAAAATGAATCACGCATGGTGGTGCATGCCTGTAATCCCAGCACTCCGAGAGGCTGAGTCAGGAGGATTGCAAGTTTTAGTCCACCCTGGGCAACTTAGTGAGATTCTGCCCCAAAAATATTTTAAAATGTTTTAAAAGGGGCCAACGATGTCACTCACTGCACAGGCTGAGCTCAATTCCCATCACCTCAAATATAAATAAATGGATGAATAGCGTTGGGCTAGGGACCAAGTAGCCGAAGGGAAATATTTTTCAATGAATATCAAGTTAAAGAAATTACCTACCAAGAACGCAACGCAAAGAAACAAGGAGGCGGACGGCGAAGGAGAAAGCCGAGCTGCCCCACCTAACACCATAGCCACCGGCCACGCGTTGCTGTGTAAAGTTATGTTTCAATTCATTAAAGTTAAATGAAAGTAAAACTCAGCTCTCCCGTGCACAAAGCACGCTTCAAATGCTCCCAGCCCCATGTGGCTAATGGCTAACGTCACTTCCGCTACCGCAACGTCACTTCCGCTACCGCAACATCACTTCTGCCCCCACAGGAAGTTCTGCTTGCAGGCGGGTGCTTGGTTACAAAATAGGAAAGACAGAATCCAACTCACGTCTAGCGGGAACCTCAGAAGGAAATGAGAGAAGATGGAGAAGAGGTAGTGTTTCAGGAGAGGACGATGGAGTGTGCCACCAATGGATTCATAAATATAGAAAGCACAAGTTATACCAATCAGAGTGAATTTTTTAAAAAAAAAGAGAAATTCATACCCAGCTTCATTGTAATAAAACCACAGCACAGCAGAAGACAGAATCTCAAAAGTCCCTAACAGGAACATAACACTGATTCCGCTTTAGCACAAAGGAAGACAGAAAACCCTGGAGCAAAGCCTGCAAAGTGCTAAGAAAATAACAGTGGGCCCCAGAGCCGTGTGCTTACCCTTACCGCGGTGGGTGAGATGCAGGCTGCTTTCCGACAAACCTATGGGGCTTACTTACCGCCAAAATACCAGAAGGGACTTTCAGGCCTGTCCTTCAGCGGCAAGAAAAAAATCTTCCACAAGCCGAAGGTACAAGTGCTAAAATAATCATGGGACAATATCCAGATTATCGGGTTTTTTTCAGGGGGTAGGTGTTTCTTTTTTGTTATTTGTTTTGTTTTGTGTTTTTGAGACAGTCTCACTATGCAGTTCAGGCTGGCCTTGAGCTCACTTTGTAGCCCAGACTGGTCCTTAACTTGCAACCATCCTCCTGCCTCAGCCTCCCAGGTGTTGGGCTTGTTTTGTTTTTTCCTAAAGGGACAGAATTAAACTACCAGCCACCTAAAGGGACAGAATTAAACTACCAGCCACGGCCGTAGGTAAATCAGGAGGAGTAATGGGAATGACTGTGTTACACGAATCTCACAGTGTAGGCCAGGGCATTAATAGTCAACCCTAGGTTTCGGTGTGTGACTGTGCCTCGTAGGTTTTCAAAGGCAACCATTAAGGCAATGGTCCTGGAACTTCAGCGCCTGGGGACTTGTGAAAACGCGGGTACCCAGGCCACCCCCAGGATGTCCACTGGGTCCCATAATTTTTACATGAGCGAGCTCCAGGCCTTCTTATGCTGGCAGCCCAGGAATCCCACTTGGAGAACAGTACACTGAACCCGAGAGCCACCCACGACTTAGCTTCCAAGCCAGAAGAGAGGGGAGACCCGGAGGAGAAAACTGAAAATCGTGTAGACCAGATCCACCCTCCTGTCTAGACCAGCTCCGTCCAGGAGAAATGGGCACCGGTCAAACGTGTCACCTTAGATCTTCAGGTAGCCACACTTAAAAAGATGCAAGTGAGATGAATTTTAATTAATGCTACATTTTATTTAAACCCACACACCCCAAATATCATTATGGTGACATGCAATCAATGCAAAAATGATTAACAAGAAGGCTGGCAAAACTTTGTTTCCCCATAGTAAGTCTTCAAAATCCAGCATCTCTTTGACACTTTAGGCACCTCTCTATATGACAAGCGCTTAGGTCCATGTGGCTGGAGTCACCTTTCAGGACAGAGCAGGTCTAGCCTGTGACACAAGCCTGCAGAGAACCAAGACCCCCACGTGTGTCCACCCTGTCCAGACACTGGGCTGAGCCTTGCCCTCAATCCCTCCTACCATCTTTCTGTCATCCAAGAGAAAACAGATTATCAACCCATTTTACAGATGAGGAAGCTGAGACCAAAAATACTGAAAAATGTTTCCTTGGACTGTGTCTGGTGAGCCGCAGAGCTGGACATATCCCCGTCTCTCCTGCTCCTATGTCACTGTCGACCCTGCTGGCCAGGGTTGCCTCTGCAGGGCATCTTGCATCAGGCCAGAGGCTGGTTATTTTAGGCTCTGTGGGCCAGACATCTGTGCCACAGTCTTCAGCGGGTAAACAAAGGGACAGGGCTGTGGCTGGCTCAAAAGTGTATTTAGAAAAGCACGTAGAGGGCTGGACGTGGTCCGAGGGACATAGTCTGACCCCTGCATCCGGGCACACAGTGAGGTCCTTGGCATCACGATGATGTTAGCTGTAGTCAGGTCACTGATGTCCTGTGTGTGCGTGTGCATGTGTATGCACGTGTGTGTTCTACGTGCAGGCACGTGCTTTGGGACACATGTGCTGGGCCTGCATGGCAGGAAGACAGCCTTTCCTGTCCGAGTCCCCAGACCTCCGCACCTAGAAGGGGTAGGCAGGTTACCTCTAAGGGCCGCTCCCCTAGGGGCTCAGTGCGGCCTCTGACCCCAGCACTCAGCCTGGCTGCAAACATGATTTATTCCCACTCTCGGGGCTGAGGAGGGGGCAGAGGGGCCGGACAGAAACGCAGCTCAGTGCGGAATTTTGGAAATTGCCTTCAGTGAATGGCTATGACCCTCTCCACTCTGTGTCACACACTGGGCACTCTGTCCCTCTCTCCTAGCCGGTCATCCCTGAAGGGCAGAGGAGTGGGTACTGAGTCCCCTGGGCTCTAGACTTCCTGGAGCCCAGACACCAGAAATCATGGGAATTGGAAGCCAGCTCTCCTCCTGCCAGCATGGCCAAGGCCTGTCAGTGACAGAATCACACACACACACACACACACACACACACACACTCCCAAAACACTCATGCACATCCACACACACAGCTTAGCCACGCAGGAAGTTCATTTTGTCTTTATCTACTTACCTGCCCCTCCCTGTCCTTCTTCCTGTTTGCATTGTTGTGTGTGTGTCTGTGTGTGTGTGACCTGAATCCTGAGGCGTGTCTTTCTTCTCCACTTCCAACCTCCTTTATCGTCCTCCCCATCCCCTGTGCAGCAGTTGAGCACTGCATGGGCCCCACCTGTCCATCCCTCCCCTGGCCAACAGCCCTGCCCCTGCCCCATGCTACCCAGGAGAACGGAAGTCCCTCCCTGGGCACCCGAGCTCAACTCCAGATGCATTTCATCCCGGTGGTGCAAGGGACCAGAGCAGCTGCAGGCTAAATTCTAAGTGTGGCCTGGAAGTGCCCAAGCCCTGGGGGAGGAACCCTTTAATGCCAGCATCAGCCCTTTATAGTATTCCTACCAGTTTAGGGGGCTGGTTACTGCACCCATGTTGTAGATGGAGAAACTGAGGCTTCAGGGAGTTTGCCCAAAACCTGGCCCGCATGAACAGCCTGGGTCATGTCTTGGACGTCAGAGTGAGCAGATCTGGCCACACCTCACCTCTCCTCTACCCAGAGTCCACACCCGGTAGGCTCCCACCTGTGGGAGCCTGTCACCCATCCTGTACCATGGGAGTCCTGGGCACGATCAGGATCCCCTGGCAGGCAGGCTGCCTGGCAAGAGGGGCACCTGGCAGCAGTCTGAGCCCGGGCTGGGAGTAGGTCTGCAGGGACAGTTGCCCCCCTAAGTAAATTCCTGAGTGCATGGTTCAGACTTAGAACTGCCGAGCTCGGGGCCCACTGAGCTCGGGGCCCACTGTTTTCCTGTGAGGTACTGCATGGCCTCAGCCCACCCAAGGAGGGGGATACAGTGATGTGGGCAGTGACCCCCTCTCCACTCCCACCTCATCACACTCACGACCACTGTGTCCCCACAGCAGCCCACAGGGAGGGCTTTACAGAGTGGGAAACTGAGGCACGAGGCACAGAGGAGAGAGGATTCTGTAGCATGGGGTTTGGGGCTGAGGGATGAGTGGGCCATCACCGGCTGGGCGCAGGGGTTTCCATCCTTCCAGGAGCCTAAGCCAGAGGGAGGCAGGCAGGGAGGGAGGGAGGAGCTGGGAGAAGGCGCTCTGTGACCCAGAAGGGTCTCAGACTATGCTTTTGTTCAATTCCGAATATAATATGGTGGGAGCAGTCTTCATCCAGCTACCCAGCCCCAAATCCTCCAAGATCGCAAACTGGCATGGTGCCCCAAGTGGCAATGCTACTCGGGCACTGAAGCACTGGGCAAAGCCCCCGCAGGGTAAGCTGCAGAAGGCAGATCCGAAACCCAAGCAAGTATCCTGCTTACACCTCATTTCATCCCCAAGACCGCTCCTCACCTGCTGCGCACGGCCCAGACTCAAGGGATTCCAAATCCGGAGCAGCGCGGCACCATGGATGGGGTCCCCTGCATGTCCGATAAGGGAAACTCAGCCCACGCAGGCCATGCAGGAGCCTCAGAATGGAGTAAATATCCACGTGTTCACAAACCCCTGTTCACACACGTGAGCACACACACATGCTCACACTCATGCACAATCGCCCCTTTCAGGGACAGACTTTTAACATCTATCCATCAAATAACAAGTATACATCTACACACGTTAAAATTATACACTGTATATATTCACACATATGTGCAATACATTTGGGATACTTTGTATTTACTGCTTTTTCCTTTTTCACTCAGCAATCAACCATGGACACACTCCCAGGTTAAAACACTTTTCCTGTAACAGATTTGGAAATTAATTGCATGAATTCCAACTATGAACAGAGCATCAGCTATTCAAATAATCTCCCATTGACATTATTGGGTATTCAAATAATCTCCCATTGACATTATTGCTTCCTAGTTTAGTTTTTCTGAGTTTTTTAAATGATAAGTCTGTACATGACCAGGCATAGTGACACACGCCTGTAATTCCAGCACTTCCAAGACTAAGGCAGGAGGGTCACCATGAATTTGAGGCCAGCCTGGGCTACATAGTAAGATAAACAAAAAACCCCAAACAGACAAACCAAAAAGCCCGTGCATGTATATATGATACTTTGGCAATAATGAAGTATAGCAAGAAGAAAAATAGGCTTATTCTCCCCAGCACTCAAACTCAGTAACTAACCCTAAACCCCAGTGGGAACTGGGTACCATCATTTCACTATATGCCTTATTTGTACGGATATGCATTTTTTTAGATTATTATAATGGGTCGTTATAATTAGATCACGATGGAAGGTTTGGGCTGGGTCGCTTCTAATCAGGCTTATTTAAGTTTAATGCCGTCATTTCTCACCGTATTGCGTCTGCCTGCGTCTTTCCTTAGCCCCGGTTCAGAGTGAGTCTTCTCCCCTTGGCGGGGTCTGAGAGGCCTGAGCTTGGCCCCTTCCCTGGATGTCAGTGCAGCCAAGCTGTCTGCCAAGGGGGCCGGTGGTGACTGAGAAACCTTTACTTTTTTTCTGCCCGTGAAGACCATTTCAGGCTTCAGAGTTGAGGGGAGCTGAGCCCCGTTTATCCCAAGAAAATGAATCACCCAGTTGCCCAAAAATGACTTCCACCGCTGAGTTTACAACGGTGAAAAATCAGAAACAACCCTGGTGCCCATCAATAGGAGGCAGGTGACATAAATGACAGCACTGCCTGTCCATGCCTCTCGAGCCACCACAGTGCCAATCTCTATCGAGACAGAAGATGTCCTCCGCCCGTGGTGGTGACAAAAATGTGTCCCAGCAGGAGCGCGCCATGCAAGCTTATGAGGCTGTGTGTTTGCAAGTGTGGGTGTGCAAGCTTGTGAGGCTGTGTTTTGCAAGCGTGGGTGTTTGTGTCTCCCAGAGAATATTTAACTGACTACAGCCAGCCACCATCTCTGGGAGGCAGGCGGAGGTTCCCTGTTCTGTTTTATTTCCTCTCCTTTCTGGAGTAAGTGTATCTTTGTGATTATTCTCTTCCTTGCAGAGGTAAAGGTTACTTTTGTGATAGGGGAAGGATGCAACCTGAAACAAACCAAAGCCATGGTGATCTGGGGGGGAGACCTGCCTGTGTCCTGGTCCCCGGGGTGCAGCCGACAGCCCGGGCCCCTGCAGCCCCGTTCCCACTCACCCCAGTGTGGCTGTACACACTTCTGTGTTGCAGACTCGGACAGCCAGTGCAGCCCCACGAGGCACAGCCTCAGCCTGTCGGAGGGCGAGGAGCAGATGGACCGGCTGCAGCACGTGGAGCTGGTCAGGACCACGCCCATGTCCCACTGGAAGGCTGGCACCGTCCAGGCCTGGCTGGAGGTGGTCATGGCCATGCCCATGTATGTCAAGGCCTGTGCGGAGAACGTGAAGAGCGGGAAGGTAGGTGGCTGTGGCCCGCGGTAGGACATCTCCTGCAACCTCCTGTGGGCTCCACCGTCCAGGGAGCTGGCCTGTCCCTCATCCACCCTACTCCTGGGGCAGCAGGAGGTGCAGTCTAGGAGCTGCTTGATCTGGGTTTGGGCTCCAAGATTCTGCCAAAGCACTGCCCCCCTAGCAAGGCACAGAGCTCTTCAGAGCCTCCACTGCCACGTCTAAAATGGGACAACCAAGCCGGGCGTGCTGCCATATTCCTGCCGCCCCAGCCCTCTGGAAGGCTGAGGCAGGAGGATCGTAAGTGTCCCCCCTCCTGGAGCAGGTGTTGCTGAGCCTGAGCGATGAGGACCTGGAGCTGGGCCTGGGTGTGTGCAGCTCCCTGCACCGACGCAAGCTGCGCCTGGCCATCGAGGATTACCGAGACGCCGAGGCGGGCAGGAGGTGAGCAGGACGGCCAGCACCACCTTGGTGTCCCGGGAGAACTGAGAGAGGTTACAAGGCCTCTCATCACACAGCTCGGTGAATGGGGCCAGTGGGCCCCAGGTGGCACATGCGCGTGCCCAATATGCACATGACACGCCCCCAACCCAGGGCAGGAGTGGGGGTGCGGACTCAGGTGCCCCCCAGAACTCCTCCACCTCCATGGGTAGCCAGAGCCAGTCAGTGTCCCATACCCACCCACATCCAGCCGTCACCCCAGCTCTTGCTCTTCTAGAATGGGGAAAGGTGCCCCAGACTGAGGAGGGGACAGAGCAGCCGAAGTGGCAGGAATAGGCTTATTGGCCTCAAAGTGCAGAGGGTCAGGTGGGGCCTGGGGCTGGTGGGAGGCCCTGGGGCAGAGGTCACCCTGCCCACAGGGCCCATGTCATCGTCATCCCCCCATCCTTCCTTCTGACAGACCAATGCCCCTCACTCCCCAAGCAGCTCAGGGGAGAGGGACACAGCCCCACCTACCCATCCGCAGCCTGCAAGGGGGGACCCAGCTTTGTAAAGCTGACACTTTCTGTTTTGCGTAATTATCTCCTTCGCTGGCTTCCCATCACTTTTGTGCAGTTAATTAATCAAACCCAGTGGTGTGTGCAATTATTTGCTGAAGCAGCTTCGAGGATTAAAAAATAGAAAGGGCTGCGGGGTGGAGAATCGGGCCAGTTTGGAAGCAGGGAAACCAAAGCCACGTGTGGCCAGGAGAGGGGACACTTGCATGACTCAGAGGTGGCAGGCAGCACTGAGATGAGACACGATCAGAAAGCTGGGCAGCAACTCAAACAAGCCAGGCGTCTTGGTTACTTTTCTCTCGATGCTGCAACAGAAATACCCAGCACCCCAAATTAAGAATGGAAAGGTTTGTTTAGCTCACAGTTTGTGGAGGTTTCAGTCCACAGTTTGTGGAGGTTTGGCTCCAAGGCAGGGTGGCATGGCACAGGGGCAACACTTCAAGGTGGCAGAAGACAGCAAAGCAACAAGAGCAAAGGGCAGGGTGGGGAGGGCAAACCTTTTCCTCTCTTATATTGTACACGGCCCCCCACACACCCCTCAGGGCAGGTACAGCACACACAAAATCACCTAGCACTCCCCTTGCACAGGCTGAGGATATTTACAAGGTAAGAACCCTGGCTCCCTGCTCAGTCTCTTAGTTAAATATCTAAACTTCTAAGTTGACACAAGGTATCAACTGTAAGGAACCAGCCATTAGCAGGTCAAGGTGCTAGCCAGTCCCAGAGGACAAGGCAGGGACTGGGGGAGGGGGTGGGGTGCAGCAGGCCCAGAAGGCACCCCTCTGGGCTCCCCTGCTAGTCTCATCCCGCCACCTAACCAGCCCATTGCCGGAAGCCCTTACCATCCTCCTACCCAGACTGGAAATTCCTCCCACCCAGGCCTGTACCCAGAGTGGCTTGTGTTCAGAGAACCAGGCAGAACCTTCTGCTTCTACTCTCAAAAGATGTGGGGAACCATGACCACTGCCCGAGGTCCCCTGAGACTCGGATGTCTTAGTCTGCTTTGGCTGCTGTAACAAAACACTACCAACCCGGGGCTCAAACAACAGACACTTATTTCTCACTCTGGGGCTGCAAGTCTGAGCTCGGAAGCCAGGCACGATCACAGTCAGGGTTCTGTGTCCTTCTTGCCATCTCCTAGCCTGGCAGAGAGGTGGTGGGGAAAGGGGAGAAAGAAGGAGAGAGATCGCTCACCCTCACGACCCCACATAACCCTGACCCCTCCTGAAGGCCCGGCGGACAGAGTCACCCCATCCTGCCAGGTGGCAGGAAGCTTTCTGGGTTCTGGGGTGAGAACCCAAGGGAGGTCCTTCCAACTCTGACATCCGTGTGACGGTGGACACGACGCTGCCCTCTCTGGGCTGGGTTCCCCTAGCGACAAACTCCTGAGAACCCAACCCATCGGCTCCTGGCCAATCCCTCACCTGTCAGGACTCCGTTTCACCACCCAGCCTTGGTGCTGGACGGGTGGTCTCACCCCACTTCCTGCTGGAAAGTGAGGCACAGGGAACACAGACACACGGAGTCGTGCTGCCAGACTTGTGACTCTGCCTTCTTACCCTGGTGTCCAGCACCGACCACCGTTATCCACAGAATGCTCGGTGATCCCAGACCCGAGAGAAGAGTTTTACAAGCTTGATCTCTAAGCCCCTGCACCTCCCTGAAGCAAGCAGCAACCTCCCCATTTCACAGACAGGAAAACTGAGGCCCAGAGCTGTAAGGTCATGAGCTCAGAGTGACAGATCCAATTGGCCAGTGACCTGGATGGCATCTACACCCTGCTGGTCCTCAAACTTCAAGGTCAAATCTGGCCCTGATTTGGGGTGGGAGCGGTGATTTTTATAAAGCATTTGCCTCACTTTCCAAGCCACACAGTTGACTCAAGGTGGGCTCTTGCCGAAGCATAAACCAACAGCTGGGAAAGTATGGGGGGCAGAGGTCCCTGAGGACAGCTTTAAGAACAAGAGGACCATGGCGAAGGGCAGGCGCGTGTCCCTGGTCAGCATACAGATGGCCATTGCTGGTTATAAATGGCCTCTCTTGAGCAGGTCAGCGAGGTGCCCACCTGAGCCCACCATCCGGGTCTCTTCCCTCAGAAGAGGAGGCTGATCTGACTTCCTCGGGAGGACCGGTCATGGGTGCAGGGTGGGGAGGGCGGTCCCGGGAAGGTCCCTGAGCCCCAGGCTGGGGCACCCTGGAGGGCAGGGAGGGATCGGCCCAGGGCCCAGCGCCTGTGCATCCCTGCAGGGATCCTGTCTTGGGAAGGCAGCAGGCCGGGTTAGCAGCACCCAGACGTGGCAGGCGCAGTGACGGGGACTCTCAGGCAGGGGTGGAGCCCACAGGCTTCCCATAGCTCGGGTGGTCCAGCATAGTCTGAGTCCGGGCGGGCCAGGGGATAAGCAACAGGGTGCCCTGGGGCTCAGGGAGGGCCCAGCAGAGGAGAGGGGAACCCGTGTATGTCCAGCACTGCCACCCACAGCAGTGACCATAGCCCCTGTTCCCTAGGGTAGGACAAGAGAAAACAAACCAGAAGCAAATCCATTCACTTTTTTGGGGGGGGGCGGGTACCAGGGATCGAACTCGCGGCCTCACGCTTGCCAGGCAGGCGCTTATGCCACTGAGCTAAATCCCCAGCCCAAATCCATTCACTTTTAAAATGCGACGTGCCGGGCGCGGCTGGCGAGTGACGTGAGTCAGAGGCCAGCAAGGCTGCACAGTGAGTTCAAGGCCAGCCTGAACCACAGGGCGAGACCCTGCCTCAAAGGAAACCAACAAGGCAAAATGCAGTGTGTGGGTTAGTGCTTTGAGGGGAACAATTAGGGAAATAAATAAATAGCAGGATTGGGGTGGGGTAGCTTTAGAAAGGGAGAGGGAATCCGGTATAGAGGCAGAGGCAGAGGAGGCCGCGGCAGGGCTGCAGGGAGCCTGGTCCCAGGAGAAGCAGAGGCAAGGAGCTCAGTGCACCCCGGAATCGCTGCTGCCTCTCCCCGCCGTCTGAGTGCAGAGAAAGGGGGCAGTTGGGGAGGGCTTTGTGGGCAGCACCCTGGAGGTCACTCAGGGGCCTTTTGATTTGATTGCCACGCAGGGAGTGAAGAGAGATCTGAATGACAGGTTTACTTTTTGCTTGTGTTGTTTGTTTGTTTGTTTGTTTGAGACAGGGCCTCATTATATAGTTCAGGCTGGCCTTGAACCTACTAAGTATCCAAGGCTGGCCTCAAACTTACAGCGATCCTCCTGCCTCAGCCTCCCGAGTGCTGGGATTACAGGTGTGCACCACTGTGCCTGGCCCAAATTAGATTCTTAATGCAGCAGAAGTGCCCCACAGCCGGCTCTGATTGATGGTTTTAAAGGACACTGTGGTAGCCACGGGGAATGTGGATGGACGGGCCGCAGGTGCAGACGTGGGGTAGATTGGAGGCAGTTTCAGGAATCCACACGAACGTGGTTCTAGATTGGAGAGGGAGAGGGAGAGGAGGGAACAGAGGTGCACTGACCCGAGAGCTCTGTGGACAGGACAGACCGTGGACTGGGAGGCAGGGCAGGGACTCAGGAGCTGGACAGGGAGGTTGGTTGGAAGGTGGGAGAGGAAAGGGGGCCAGGAAGAGGCGTGGAACTCAGGCTCAGAGGACAGGCCAGCTGAGTACCTGGGGTCCTCACCAATGCAGCCCAGAGCCCGGAGAGGAGGGTGCGTGGGGAAAGACGAGCCTGTTTACGGCAGCATCTACACCGAGCTCGGTGCGCAGATGCCCAGGAAGCCTCGTGGGATGGTGGGTGGGCAGTGAGAGGCCGGGCAGGCCCCCGGCAGCAGCGAGGCAGGACCAGCTGGCTCCGCCAGGAAGGAGGCCGCGACCCTCCGTGAGCCTTCGAGGCCTTTGCCTTGCACCCAGTGAGCCTTTGTGTCCTGTCTTGGCTCCCACTTTCAGCTGGGGGAGAGTGCGGGGGGGGGGGGGTGGACCTCATTCCTTCTACAAGGCTGCCACTGTGTGGCAGGCCGAGGAATGACAGCCAGGGACCCTCGGCACTGGGCACATCATACATGGACTCGTTTGAAGAGCAGTTGTTGTGAACCTACTATGCATGCACCACGGGTAGTCTGCGCAGGACACAGGGCAGTCTGGGACATGGCAGTGAGGTGGCAAGAGAGGACCGTGACTAAGCAAAGCGCAGGTTGTGACCCTGACCCCATGGGGCACCATCTCCTTGTTGGTGGAAGGACTCAAGACCTCGTCCTAGCGAGCGACGGCCACAGCTGATGCCTCTCGTCATGGTCTCCAAACAGGAGGACAGGCGGAAGGCAGTGGCTGGCCAGGCTGTGGCTCTGTGGGTCTCAGGGCTCCACGGAGCCCCTGGGGAGGCAAGGAGTGGGCTGGGGTGTGGGCGTCCCTGAGGAGCTGCTTGTGTCCCCTCTGCTGTCTGTCTTTGTCCCTGGAGCATCTGCAATGGTCACTTTTTTCTATTCCTTTTGCTTCTCTCCATTGATCCCTTTCTGTTCCTCGGGTCTTTGTCTCTCATCCACCTCTGTCACTCTCTCTTCCTGTCCGCCCCACCCCTGTCACCTGCCCCTGTGGCTTTCTTGGTCCCCCCCATCACCCCATCCTCCTTGCCCCGCTCCTTCCTGCCGTCCCTCTATCTGGCCACCTTCCCCGCCCGCTCCTCTCTGTGGCCGTGTCTCCCCCAGCCTGTCCAAAGCTGCCGAGCTGGACCATCACTGGGTGGCCACGGCCTGGCTGAACGACATCGGCCTGTCGCAGTACTCCCAGGCCTTCCACAACCACCTGGTGGACGGGCGGATGCTGAACTCCCTGATGAAGCGGGACCTGGAGAAGCACCTGAACGTGTCCAAGAAGTTCCACCAGGTCAGCATCCTGCTGGGCATCGAGCTGCTCTACCAAGTGAACTTCAGCAGAGAGGTGAGGGCTGGCACCGGCGCCACCACAGCCACCCACAGCCTGCCTGTGCGTCCTCCCACCCATCTGTCGCCCTGCCCCATCTCTTCCTCCCTCCCTCCCTGCCTGCCTCCTGCCAGCAGCCACCTACCTCGCTGTGGGTCCCAGTGAGGGAAGCCCAGGTTCACGAACACCCCGAGAAGAAGGCTCCGGGGAACCCGGGGAGGGGCCACCTGAGGCCTGGAAGGGGAACTTCCGGGGACCCATAGAAGACAACAGTGGAAAAGCGCTCAGCAGAGAGAAGTGCCAAGGTCCCCGAGGACAGGTCCCTGGGTGCAGGGAGAGTGCCCAGGGGCTGAGGGTGGCGATGAAGAGTCCAGACTCAGTGCCCCTCCATCGGGAGCTCTGCCCACCAGGAGAGCGCAGGGCACCAGCTTTGGCTCTTCGGGATCCCCCAGAGCGCCCACTTATGTGTCCCTGAGGGAGAGGCCCTTAGCTGCTGGGTCCTGGCACCGGTCCCAGGTTTTTCCTAGAGTGATGTTGGAGCCCAGGGTCAGGAGAGGGGGGCAGGCCCATGCAAGTCCTCACCACCCACGCACCGAGTGTGGGCCCCTGGGAGTTGGAAGGGGTGAAGGACACCAGCCCTGAGCCCCAGTCTGACAGTGGAGCAGACGTGGGAGGTCGTGACCGTCACTCATGGTCAGAGCCCTAAGGGTCTACAGGTTGGTGGCCCCTTACACCAGGATGTCCCTTGCTGCCCAGACGCCGATGGCCTCCCAGAAACCTGGGCCCCCATGGGAAGGGCCCAATATCACTAAGCTCCCACTCTAGGCAGGTGAGCTGGGAACCCCGACATCGAAGACATGGTGGGTATAGAGCCAGGTGGTGCTGTGGGGCTCCCCCACCCCAGGCCGGAGGCCACAGGACGACATGGCACAAGCAGCTGGGGACCGTGGTGGCCTCCTCCCCAAGCAGGCTGAGGCCCCTGGCTCTCCATGGACCTCGCCCCACATGTGGCCTCTGTGCCCCCACCCTGGCTCACCCCTTGTCTCCCCCAAGGCCCTCCAGGAACGCCGGGCCCGCTGTGAGACACAGAACACGGATCCCGTGGTCTGGACCAACCAGCGGGTGCTCAAGTGGGTACGCGACATCGACCTGAAGGTGAGAAAATGACAGGGGTGGCCCTGTCCCTCCAGCGGGAGCAAGCCCTATGCAAATGTGTATGCAAATCACTGCCCACGCCTGCCTGAGCTGGGGCTCCGTGCAGGCCTGGCCCCACTCCCGGCACTCCCTCCTGCGCTGGAGCAGGTCGGGGCTGAGACCCGAGTGCGCCCACACACACAGACACGCAAGACTTCTGCTGGGTGGCAACTGTGTGCATCACGAGAAGCCCCTGCCCTATGGCTCAGAGCTGGTTCCAGGGGGCCAAGCCTTTCTTCTGGGGACACAGCCCTGCCTAAACCCTGGGCCCCCCAGGCTGCCCAGCCTCCCGCCTCTGCCCCCAGGAGTACGCAGACAACCTGACCAACAGCGGCGTGCACGGCGCGGTGCTGGTGCTGGAGCCCACATTCAACGCAGAGGCCATGGCCACCGCCCTGGGCATCCCCAGCGGGAAGCACATCTTGCGCAGACACCTGGCAGAGGAGATGAGTGCCATCTTCCACCCCGCCAGGTGAGCGCTCACTCCCAGCCCTCTCCCTCCACGGTGGGATCCCTTCCGTCCTTGTGCCACCTGGCGAGGAAACTGAGGCTCAGGGGCACCCAGCGGAGGTCAGCAACTGGCAGGGGGAAGAAGTGTGCAGGTCTCGCATCCAGCACCTGCGTATGTAGAGCAGGACGAGCGGGCAGCTGTGGGTAGGGAGAGGCCACAAGGACAGGATTCAAGCTAGGGACGATGGTGTTGGTCCAGCAGGGAGAGGTGGCCATTCCAGGAGGGGACAGGAAGAGGCGTCCAATGGTGCTGATGGCCAAGTGGGAGAGCACAGCGATGCACCTGCCTCAGCCTCCTCACCTGGGCGAGCCCCAGGCCCTGCCCGGTGGGTGGCCTCCCTTGAAGGACACACTCGGGCTTGGTGAGACCTTGCAAGGGCACTAAACGTATTCTCCTGAGAATGCTGAGGGCAGCAAGATCTCCCCCACTTTATTGATGAGAAATCTGTTCTAAGTGACCCCACCCTGTGCCCACTGTCACCCAGTCAGCAAGCGGCAGAGCCCGGCCTCCCAGTCTGTGAATATGGTGAATTACACAGGTCAGTTTTCATAGGTCAGAGCAATGTTCCTGGGATAAATCTCACTGGGTCACAGGGCTTCATCCTTATTCTATGTCGCTGGATTTGTTATGCTAGTACTTATTTGTGACACTGCCCTGAGCTACATCCCCAGCCCTTTTTTAAAATTTGTTTGTTTGCTTGCTTTTGTTTAAGTGTCCAGGCTAGGCTCAAACTTGGAATCCTCCTGCTTCAGCCTCCCATAGTGGCTGAGCCACACTCGGCAAGTTTGCCAGTATTTTATGAGGATTTTTGCACTTGTATTTGTAAGAGATACTGGTCTATAGTGTGTGTGTGTGTGTGTGTGTGTGTGTGTGTGTGTGTGTGTGTGTGTGATATTTTCACCTGGATTTAGTATCAGGGCCATACCAGCCCCCTGAAATAAGTTGGGATGTGTCTTCTCCTCTTCTATTCTGTTCATTATTTTTTTTAAAACATTTGGTGGAATTTACCACTGAAGCCATCTGCTTTGAAGCTTTTCTTTGTGAGAAGTGTTTTGATTACTAATTCAATCTCTTTACTTCTTAGGGATTTATTTAAATTGTCTATTCCTTTTGAGTCAGCCTCGGTGGTTGATAAGCTTTCTAGGCATTTGTCCGTTTCCTCTAGGTGAGCCGATTTGTCGGCATGCGATTAATCCTATAATCGTTCCCCAAGGACTCTGATTTCTGCAGCTGGAGCAATAGCGCTGCTCCTTCCTGCCGTTAGTACTCGGCCTGCGCTGTCTCTGCTTGGCTCGCCTAAATGTTCCTCCATTGTACAGCTCGACCTCAGGTTTGCTCCTGGGGCTAACTCGGGCCTGAGTCTTGAACCCCCAAAATCTATGCGGTCTTGAGGGACAGCTGGGTCAACCCTGGTGTCACAGAGGCGGGAGCAGAGGTTTGGGAACACTGTGTCTGGTGGTCCCGCTGTCTGGTTGGCATGTGAGACCCACGCGGCAGAATCATCGGGGCTCTTACCAGTGCAGATACCTGGGCCCCATCCGACCTGCAGAGCCAGCAGCCACTGGCAGAGCCTGGGATCCGCTCAATTTGCATTTTAAGGTCCTTCCCAGGGAGAGCAGGATTTGAAAGGACCCGTGCTCTGCAAGCGGGAGAGAGGCTTTTCTCCTCCAGTCCTTCACTTTTCCTGACCTCCCAGCTAAAGCCCGAGATTTGGGACAGACTTAAAATATCTCGAGGCGGCCCAAGCTAAACCTTAGTGGGCGCTGTTGGAATTGATTAAACCTGGCCCATCACAAGCCCACAAATGTGCTTGGGTCTGTCTAGGACCAGTGGGCAAGCATCAGGGAATTTCCAATGGGACACAAATAGAGTGGCCCTTTGGTCTTGGTAGGCCAGAGGCTCCTGGGGATCACAGGACAGCACGGAGCTCCTGCTGGCAGGGCAGGGAGCAGAGAGAGCGCCTCAGACCACACGTGAGGCATCGCAGGCCGGAGAGCCAGGGGCAGAGTGGCAGGCCAGCCCCGAACCAAGCCCGGCTCCCCATCTTGAGCTCTGTCCACACACTGCTGTCCACACGTAGCTAGTGAATCGAAGTCCACCTGCGGGATTTCAGAGCCCCGTGGACTCTTTTCTGAGACTCTGCCATCAGCCAGGGCAATGGACTTTATCAGCAGAGGTGACACAGGGATTCATGCTTCTGGGAAATTTTAGAGACCAGCTCTGTGACTCGAAGTGTCCCCAGCTAGACAACCAACAGGTGAGCCAGGACTGTGGTCAGGTGCTGCAGAATGCCAGGCAGGTTGATACATGTAAGACAGAAGGAGGAGGAGAAGGAGGAGGAAAAGGAGGAGGAGGAGGAGGAAGAGGAGGAGGAGGAGAAGGAAGAAAAGGATGAGGAGGAAGAAAAGGATGAGGAGGAGGAAAAGGAGGAGGAGCAGAAAAGGAGGAGGAAGAAGAGGAAGAGGATGAAAAGGAGGAGGAAGAGGAAGAGGAGGAGGGGGAGAAAAGAGAAGGAATGTGCAAATTTTTTAAAATGTGTTTCAGTAGGAAAAAACATTGTCATTAATTCCCCTTGCTTCAGCACACCTATCCCATCATCCTGGCCGCTTTCTGCAGCAGGCCTGGCGGTCCTCTTTTGTGTCATTTCGAGGACCAGCCAGAAGCCGCACAGCGCCAAGTCCAGTAAGGAGGAGGAGGCCGCGCTGTAAGGCTTTTCTGTCGGATGGCACTGGATAGCAGCATCCGCTGTATTTTTTTAAAATCACGTCTCATAAAGACACCCACAAAAGAAGGCTGCAGCACAGTTTCTGACCAGTGGGGAGATTCGGCTCGAGGAGCCTCCAGTCCGTGAGACAGATCTGGACCCTCCCAGGGTGGGGTGACCAGGGCATGGGGATCACAGCAGCCTTCATGTGGACGTCAGAGCGCATCACCCACAAGGTGCCTTCGTGTCCCTGTTCCATTTGACCCCCACAAAGCCAAATGAGAGAGGATCATCATCCCATTTTACAGAAGAAACAAGTGAGGCCTGTGAGAGGTGCTGTGACTTCAGAGACACGATAGGTGTCTCAGGCAGCCCTGGCTTCTGCCAGCAAAGCTCCATGTCCAGTGGGCTTCTGGCTTCCCCTCCCCAACAGGGGTGTCCCCTGAGGGCTTGTGGTCACTTTAAGCAGGAGGGGGAGGATGGGTCAGCCGGGAGCACCTGGGGGATTACAGTCACCATGAATTATGGCCCCTGCAGGGAGTCAGGTAGTATCAGGACCATGGGTGGCCAACCCCGGGGACACAGTCAACCAGTTCACAGGTCCCCTGTGATGTCTTCTCTCCTGCCTGCTCCCATCACCATGGCAACACATCCGACCATGGGGATGGAGGAGGAGGTTTCTGATGTCGCTGCTCACAGTGTCTGCTTTGATACGCTCAGACCTCCTGCTCCTGTCTCGGGAAGGTGGACCTGAAGGATGCAGGGAGGAGCGGAGCCATTCGAGGGCATCTTCTGGGACATCAGAGGGCCAGCACAAACGGGTGCCCGGTCCCAGACGTTCGCCTTGTGGGTGACGTGCTCTGTCCCCAGGGCACAGGCAGTGACAGGGCAGGTTCCACCCTCGGTTTCTTTGGATTCAGTTAGGCTGCGTGGAGCCTTCTCCGTGGGCCTCTGAAGCCTCAATCAAATCTTGTAATTACCTTGGCAACACTGCCTCTGCTGATGGCCCCACGTGTCCTCTGGTTTCTAGGGATCTGAGAGTCCTCTGCACCTCCAGCCTCCTCTCCTCCTTCCTTCTGCAGAGGTGGCTGGAAGGGGACATTGTCACATGGCCAGAGCTACAGGCTTCCTAG
Source organism: Dolichotis patagonum (assembly GCA_004027295.1). Classification (NCBI taxonomy): domain Eukaryota; kingdom Metazoa; phylum Chordata; class Mammalia; order Rodentia; family Caviidae; genus Dolichotis; species Dolichotis patagonum. The sequence continues at coordinate 25,491 of PVJX010011964.1, read as the reverse complement.
AGGTGGGTTTATCCACGAGGAAATGAGGTATTGCCAGATCACACCTCTCACCCAGGACCATCAGCTGGTGCCCTGTGGCACTGGGGCTCAAAGGCGACACTTTATTGCCTTCCTGATGCTAGGGAGAGGGACCAAGATGGTGGGGGATTGTGGGGACCCAACCAGCGGGCTCTGCCAGGCACAGCTGGTCACCATCCCATCACACACTCCTGGCTTCTCTATCTCTTCCTGTCTCTGTCCCTCTAGCTCCGTCTGTGTCTCTACTCTCCGCCTCTCTCTCTGTTTCTCTCTCTGCCTCTCCCAGGCGAGCCCTCCTCCTTCCTAACTACGGCCCAGTTTCTGAGATGCCTCAGTGGTCCGGTGACAGCAGCTCCCCCACTGACCTGGCACCTGTCCCCCACCCAGAAGGTGGTGGGCAGGCAGGCAGAGTGACTGCAGGGGATAGAGCAATCACAACCCTGCATGCCCCTGAGGGACCAGCCATGTCCGTCCGGAGCCCCAGTGTCTGGTCCACACCCGAGGCCGAGTCCCTGGGTGGTTTGTCAGGCTTTCGGGGTCCACAGATCCCCCTCTTCTTGGTGGCCACCTGTCCTCACTCAGCAAAGCTGCATGAACCCATGAGTCCTGGCCACCCCAGCCTCCTCCCCAGAGTCACCCCCAGCACAGCACTGTGCCTGGCTTTCCTGAATCCCAGGGCCAGAGGAGAATGGAGACTTCCTAGCCAGTCTGCTCACTCCTTTTACACCCAAGAAAACAGAATCCCAGAGAAGTCCGTTGCCTGCACAGCGTCACACAACCACTGGGCAGGACTGCAAACCGGACATCTGGATTCCCCCTGAGGTCCAGGCTGCGATGGGGGGCCCCTCGGTAGCCACAGTGCAGGTCCTGAGAGGCAAACAGAATGGAAGACCCCGCCTGGGTTTCCTCTTTCTTATGGCTCTGTTTATCCAGAAAGACTTTGGTTCCCCAGCCAGGTGAAAACTGGCTGAGTGGAAACAAGCACAGATGCTGTGCCACCCAGAAAACCTTGGGCCACGTTCGCACTAGGCAATATGGGTTCAGATCCTAGCAGCACCAATTCCTGGCTGTGTGACTTCAGACAAGTTACTTAACCTCTCCGAACCATAATTTCTTCATCTGCAAAATGAGTTTCATACTCAGTATCTGCCAAGCCAAGATGTAAAATAACGTGCAGTGTCGCTGGTGAGGGAATGGGTACATCAAAAGGTACGCAGTAAACACAGGGACTATTATTCCAGATCTGCCACCGCCGCTGCGTTTTGTGGGTTTGTGGCAGCTTTGCGCTAGCATCTCAGTGGAGAAATGCAATTCTGTCATGAGCTCAGATGCTGGACTCCAGTGTCACAGGACAAGAGAACCCAGTGTCACGTCCCAGGCCTCGGCTGCCAGGTTTCCCAAGCCTGTGTCTCAGAGATGCCAGCCATAGGGGGCCCTTGGGTCACTGCGCGGATGGGAGGGGCAGCCCTGACATGCGGTGTTTGAAGATTCTTCCCCAAACAGTCCCTGGAATAGGGGACAAGAGCCCAGATGCTGGGCGAGTGGTGGCCTTTTGCCATGGGACCCAGCAGCGCCTGGGGGCTCAGTACTGGCTCCTCCCCACTCAGCCCGGCTACAAGGTTTGTGTCCCCCATCACCTCCCTTCCTGCTCCATGGCATCTCTGTGCCCCCTGGCACCACCCTGGCTCGGGCCACTCCAGGATGTGGACCCGGCCTGACCGCTGCGTGTGGGTCCTCCTTGGGCCCCTCCGGCTCACAGTGGCGGCCGCTGAGCCTCACGGGAGGCGCTGGACTTCCAGTGAGTGCTGTGCCGATTGATGTCGAAACTGCGGATGAGAATGAAAGTCTGGGAAACAAACGTGCAAGTTGGAGGACAGGGTAAAAGGCCATGGTCCGACTATGATTCATCCCCCAGTCGGGCAGCAGTTTAACCCCCAAAGTCTGATGTGAATGGTATTCTGAGGACAGGAGCTTAACCTGATCAAGGTCTTTGCAGACTGATTAGGAGAGCTGATTAGGTCACTATAATAGGATGTCTAACTCTTTCAAGAAGACACATAGAAAGGAAATCACTGGATCAAATGGAATTTATAGTTTATGTCTCCTGAGGAATTCCTATATTGCTTTCTAGAATGGTTGTACCAGTTTGTATTTCCACCAACAATTAAGAAGGAAGGATTCCTTTTTTCCCCTGTAGCCTCACCACCATTTGTAATCGGTTGACTTCTTGATGGCGGCCATTTTTTCTGGTGCAAGAGTTGCAGTGTCTTTTCCACTTGCATTTCTCTAATACCCAGGACACTGAATGGTTTCTCATGAATTTATTGGCCATTTGTAGTTCTTCTTCTGAGAACTGTCCATTCAGTTCACTTGGTCAGTTTTTATTGGGTCTTTTATTTTGCACGGAGTTGAATTTTTTTTTTTTGAGTTCTTTATATATTCTAGATATTAGTCCTCTGTCTGAGGAACCGCTGGAGAAAAATTTTCCCCTTTCTGTGAGATGCCTTTTCACGTTGGTTATTTCCCATACTGTGTATAATAGGACGTGAGCCCATCTGTTGATCCTTGATGCTTGCACAATTCCTGTACGATTAGATTCTGTTCAGAAACTCTTTGGCTAAGCCTTTGTCTTTGAGAGTTTCACCTATTTTATCTTCCAGCAAATTAAGTATTTCTGCTTTAACACTTAGATCTATAATCCATTTAGATTTTAGTTTGGTGATTTATGGGTCTAGTTTCAATCTTCTGCAAGCAAATAGCAGTTTTCCCAGCACCATGTGTTGAAGAGGCAATCTTTCCTCCACTGTGTGTTTTTGGTCCCTTTGTCAGAGATCAGATGGCTGGGTCCATCCCTGCGTCCTCCATTCTGCCCCAAATGTGAATGTGCATTACTTCAGGCAAGTTGGGTGGGGGACACAGATTTCTGCAGCTTGGGGAGGGGGCGGTCCCACTGCCATGACATCACATAGTCATTGGCTACCGTGGAGGCTCCTCCTATCCCCTTCCACTTTCCAGATCAGGTTTATGCACTCCAGGGTCAGGAGCCAGACTTTGGAGTCTTAGGCTCCGATCTGGGCTCTGCTGCCGCCACCGCTGTGTTATTTTGGGCAAACTGCTCACCCTCCCTGTGCCTCCTCTTCCTGTCTCTAATCAGGGCTAGGCTGTCGCCATGTCCTGGCCCACAACAAGCCCACATTTGTAAAGTGCTGAGCTCCCACAAGGCACCTAGCGGGACTCGGCATGATGTCCTTGTCACCAGCATTTGTGAGCAGGCAATGGCCGGTGACAGCAGGGGGCTGCACTTCCCCTGCTGACCGAAATGCACGTGTCCTCAGCTCCATAGGCACCCGGGAGACTGAGCGCTTCGGGAGTCCTCCCCGCAGGGCCTCCAGTGTCACCCGCGCAGGGAAGGAGGAGAACAGCGGTGGCCTCAAATACAAGGCTGGCCGGGTGAGTGACAGAGTGCGTCTGGGGACCTGACCCAGGAGAGGCCGCGCTGTCCCAGGCCTGAGTGTCTCCTCCCTGCAGTTCCTTGATTGGCCTGGGAAGGTGGACCCAGGAGCCAGGTCCAGGGGCCCCTGGGAGACAAGTTCCCAGTGCCACCACCATGGGAACTGCATGAGGCTTTGGCCGGTGACCCAAGTCCCTACAGGCTTAGAGTTTTGTCCCTTGGACCACAGGATTCAGTTGCTATGTCAGAGTCACTGGGGCCACTGCAGACCCACACATCACCCCACTTTCGGAAGTAACTCCCAGGGTGGGGGGCGCCCGCAGGCATCCAGTGACCCCCCAAACTCTGAGAAGCACCGATTTCAATTTTCAAACTCCAGCGATAGAGCTAACAATAAGGGCTGAGCCCATGGGGACCAAACCCAACAGCAGAGAGACACATGTCGCTGAGTCGGACCCTAAACAGATGCATTAGACCCGGAGCGGAGCAGGCCCAAGCTCGGAGAGCACTGTCTGCAGTGGGGCACCGGCTCCCCGCTGTGAGGAGGCTGGGAGACCATGGAGGTCCCCCTCCACCCTCGGGACCGCGCACAAGTGGGGGCAGCATCACCCCCAAGGGAGGAAGCGGCTCTGGGGCAGAGTCAGCAGCGCCCTGCTGTCCTCACCACCGCACATAACCACAAGGGCCACGCGGGGAGGGGACACCAGGCCCTTCCGTGTTGCAGCTCAGGGGGACAGGAAAGGCCACCCGTCTCCTGGGGGCAAGAATTTTTTTTTCTAAAGTGGAAAAACATCTGAAAGGAAAGGCAGGCAAGCAAATAAATGAGTCCAACTCACTCCCATGACAGTAACAGAGGGAGGTTTGCAGTCGGGGGCAGCGCCACGGAGGCCCGGGGCGGTGAGCGCTTCCTGCGCAGGGGCCTGCGCGGTGGACCCCACTGCGCACCCTGCAGGTGAGATTTCCACCCTTCACAACCGCCCTGGGCAGCGCTCTCACCTTGCCTGTTTCAGGGGTGAGTGGGGCGGCCTTAAGGGTTAAACCCAGTGACTTCTTCACACTGAGCTACATCCCCAGCCCTTTTTAAACTTTTTTTTGTGACCTAGGTTCTAAATTGCTCAGGCTAGGCTTGAACTTGCAGTCCTCCTGCCTCAGCCTCCCAGAGTGCTGGGATCACAAGCAAGTGCCATCACACCCATCTACTTTTCCCACGTTGTACCTGAGAAAACGGAGGCTCAGAGAGGGGAGGTGACTTATTCAAGGTCACACAGCTGGAAGTGGCAAAGCAGGAACCCAAACAGCAATCTCCAAGTTTCTGAAACCTAAACCCTTTGCCAGAGCAGGCAGTGCAAGAATCTTCCCTCAGGACTCGAGGCAGCTGTGCCCCACGCCCCTGCTATCAGCCCGACAGTATTCCCCACCAGTCAGGGATGCCAGAGTCTCTTAGTGTTAATTCACAAAATCCTCTCAACCTCCCCGAGCAGTATTACTAAGATGAGGCGCACAGAGAGGTTAAGGGAGTCACTCAACGCCACACAGCACGTTTCCCAGATCTCAACTCTTGTCTCTCTTCTTCCTGTCCTTCGGTTTCATTCCTCTTGTGCTCAGCTGCCCCTGGGGAAGATAGGACGAGGTTTCAGTGGCAAAGACCTTGATTTCCACGAAGACTACGGCTCTCTTCAAAACGAAGACTGTGGAGACGATGACCCCCAGGGCAGGCTGGAACAGTGTGGCCTGGAAGGCTGCAATGGCCTGGAGGTCACCAATGTGTGATGGACACACAGCTCCATGGACTCGACATGGAGAGGCCCTGGTGTGGTCCCCATGTACGCAGTGACCTCAGGCCGAGGCTGAGCCTGCTGGGACAGAGACCCAGCTGCCCATCTCGGGCAGGCTGTGGACTCTCATTCGGCAGGAGACAGGCAAGGATGTGTCACAGGGTGCGAGGCTCCTCCCGGGGCTGCCACAGAGCTTCCAGGTTGGAAAGGGGCCCACAGGTCCCAACGCCCCTCGCTGGAACAGGAGCAGCAGGACTCCAAGCAGCCTGGTGCCCGACGCATGGATGACGCCTGCAGCAGCCAGGGACAGCGGGCGGCAGGGGTGACATCTGGCTGGGATGGCAGCCCGGGGGCTTGGCTGCAGCCTCCTTGGCCTCCCTTCCTGGGACGTGGGCTCTGACTGGGGTCAGCGACTGTCCTTAGGGTGAAGCTGATGGAAGCAGGTCATTCGGGTCCCACTGAGATGGACAAGTGGAGACGCAGTTTGCCACTGTCACTGCAAAGGACAGTGGACAGACGGGGCCAGGTTGGGCATGGCAGCAACTTCCCAATCCCTTGTTGTTGAGATGCAAACCATTGTGTCCACAGGAGACAGGCAGCCGAGTTTAGCCAGCGACCAATGGCCCAAGTGTGGGGATGTTTGACATCTGGGACAAGGGCACACTCATCACTGCACAGACCTTTGCTACGATGTCCCTGTCACTATGGGATTAGGATCCCAGGGGGCAAAGTCACAGGATGGCATGGCAAGAACCTGCAGTCTTTTGCTTGCCCTGCAGCTGTTCTGCTGTGTGGCTTTTTCCCCAGGGCCTCACCTCTCTGTGCCTCTACACTGCTGGCTCCTGCCCGGGGCCACTGTGGGGATTAACACTTGCTAACCTCTGTAACCCACCTCAGACTTCTCTTCCTGGGACAGTGGGGCGCGGCAGGGTGGGGATGGGGTGTGTGACACTTCCCACCACAGCACAGCACAGAACCGGCCCTGCTGGTGTCGCCAAGCCTGCAAAGGAAGAAGGAGGCAGGGGTGATGTCCAGACTCCCCTGACCCATCCAGCACAGCCCCAGGCCTGAGCTGGCTGGCATCCTGTCTTTGTTGAGTGATAATCAGGACAGGAGACAGGGTCTGCACACACAGGTCCCCAGGCATGTCCTTGATCGGAGCTGTGACACTTCACTTCCTCTGAGGCCATCTGCCCAGGACCTGAAGGAAGACTGCAGAGAGTCTGTCTCCCACATGAGGAGAGGAGCCCCAGTGACCTTGAGCTTGATCCATGACCTTGACCCATGCAGAGACCAATGTCATTCCCCACCAACCTTCAGCAAAGCACAACTTTCTCACTACCCCAAACCAGGCACCCCGCTGGTAGATAGAGAGCTGACCCCTCCCCTCCTATGTGTGGCCTCCTATGTGTGGGGACAAGTTCTGATGCCAGGGCTGGAGGGTGACTCTGGTATGTGAGCTGGCTCTGATGAGGCTCCGAGCCCTGGGACGGCTTCCTGGAGTGGCAAGGATCACAGTCCAGAGAGGACAGCAGGCTTCTCTGTCTCACCTGGTGCCACTGTCGCTCCTATGCCACATCCAGCAGGGTGACCTGGGACCCAGGAGCCGAAAGAGGTGGCAAAGGCAGGGAGCCCAGGCAGTGGTGACATCTGTGGGGCTGGCCAGGAGGGCAGAGAGGAGACTGACTGAAGAACTCAGATTTTGAAACCAACGTGCACTCACGCACTCAGAAATGATGCTGGCATCTGTCCATGACTCGATCCTGTTGGGGACAAGATGGGCACGTGGACCTCTGGGTAGGGGGTCACTGGAGATCATGGCGTTGTCCACAACACTCAAAGCAGAAGGCCAGGAGGCCTGGGGCAACACAGGTGACCTCGAGTGCAACTGGGGTCCCAGCAATGACATCACAGCACCCTCTGGGACACCCTCAGGGACAGGCAGCGAGTGTCTGGAGCTCCGTGTGGCCACCGTGACAGGCTGCTTGGTTAATCCTCCCTCAGCTCTGCTCCACGGCAGGCAGCAGGAGCAGGGACTGGAGGGACACCCACAGGCCGACTCTCAGTAGCTGGTTGACAAAGGCACGCAAGGCAATGACACAGCACAGGGACCTGCCAGGTCCCACCCAGGCTGAGGCCATGCTTCCTAAAGGGTGGCGAGGCCTCCAGACCTGGGGCCCTCAGATGTGCTGCTCTGGAGACTGTTTTCCTATGCCCTGGACAGGGAGCGCTGGGCCAAGGGCGGAACCCCACATTCCTGTTGGAAAGGGGATCTGCCATCAGACCCTGGCTTCGGACAGGGGACACCACACAGGACTTGGGACCAGATGAAGTGCAGGGGTTTGGAGGGGCTCAATCAGGATCGGGTCGCCACACAGGGTTAGGGCTCGGCTGTTAGGATTTCAGCACGCACTGCGATGGTCCCCAGAGCCCTCCACAGGCCTGGTGAGGTCACCTGGGGAGAACAGTGCTCCGGCCCCTTCCCACAAAGCTGCCGTGTGCGCTGGGCCATGACGCCCACGTTTTGGGCTCCAGCGGGCTCCTCCCCAGTAGTGGCAAGGAAAAGGAACCCCAGGGCATGGAGATTTCTGGACCCAGCACTATGACCTACAGTGAGGAGACAGGCTGAGCCCTGACCCCTGGGACTGTGGCTACAAAGGAAGTCAGCTATCTGTGAATAGAGACGAGGTAGGCAGTGGAGGCCCCAAAAGTCCCCCCACAGAGTGTTAACACTGTAATAATAAATACTACTGTGCAGCGCTGTTGGCGGCTGTGTGTGCCTGTTTCATTCAGTTTCCCAGCAGCATCTCTGAAAGAGGCTACGAACCCATTTCATGGATGGAGAAATGGGGGTGGAAAGGTGGAGGGACTCTCCCCATTCCATAAAACTCAGGATTCCCAGAAAGGGACTCGAACCATTACCCTTCTTGACCTCAGTCTGCCCCGTCCAGCCCACCAGGCCAGGCAGTGCCACGAGAAGTGGGATTCGGGTGCCCTCTCCTGCTGGGAAAGATACAGTCTCCTGTCCTGAAGACCTGCAGTCAGGGGAAGGGACCTGACAAGTCTCTCCTCTGCCAGCCCTCCCAGGGTAGGTACACGCTTACTGCCGGAATGGCCCTTTGGCCATGGGTCCCAGCTCAGCACTTCTCTGGCTGTTGCACATGAAGTCTTGTGGGATACAGATGCTGACGGGAGGGTCTGGGGTCAGCCTGAGAGCCAGCATTTCTCATAAGCTCCCAGGCGCTGCTGCAGGACCAGGGACCACACGTGGATAACAGAGAAAGCAGAGGTGGCAAGAATGGACCCCTCAAAGGCACCTGCTAACAGCCAGGCAGCTACAGATTCATCCATGATGAACCCATGGACGAGTGTGGCACCCCCCTATCTAATCACCTTCCACAAACCCCATCTCTGAACACAGGAGCCTTTGGGGAATCAGTCTAGCAGTGTTTGGAAGCCCTGGCTGCCCCAGCATTGAGGAGACAGGAAGCAAATGTGGGGTCTCATCTCTCAGTGTTTCTTCCTTGGGACAACTAGTGGCTGAGAATCTGTTTGCAGGTTTGCTGTGCACACTTGCTGGGTGCCAGCGCTGGCTTTGCCAAAACCTCTCTTTTAATCCTAACGCCATCCCAAGGGGTGAGAGCTGCCTCCAGCCCTGTTTACAGGCAGGAAGAGACACGAGTGAGGCGTGTTCCCAGATACCTAACTGGGGCTCTGTGTGCACCAAGCCGTCTGCTGCCTCTCAGGGGACCTGCACCCTAAGGCACCTCCGCAGAGTACAGGTCATCTCAGTATCCAACCCTGCATGGCCTGCTGCATCCCCAGCTCCAGCACCCTCTGGACTCCAGTGCATCTCTGCTGAACTTCTGGAGAATACGGTTGGCCACCTCGGAGCCACTCTGCACCCTCAGTTTTGCATTTAGGTTATTAAAGCTCCACCCTGGGGTGCGTTAGCCCCATTGCGAGCTCCCCACAGCTGCGTGAGGCGAGTGGGCAGCGCTGAGATGGGGTATTCCCAGCATCACAGTAAGTTCATAGAAGAGCACTGCTATGAAGTAGACTCGGAGGGTCTTGGGGGACCACATGGCCCTGCCCTCGGGATGCCCACAGGGTGGCTAAGGGAGAAAAAAATCAAGGCTCCAGAAAAACACAGCCGGAAATCAAAAGACCCTAAGGCAGGTGAGGATTCTATACCAAGCAGCGACCAGTGACAGCAACCCGACTCAAAGACTGGATGCACATAACAGGATGCTGATCAGCTGATATAAAGAAAGGACAGCACAGGGCGACAGAGGCTGCGGACGCACTGGATTCAGAGCTTCGCGTGATGCTTTCAGGGTGTTCATCCTCTCCGTCTCTTAGGTTTGTTTCCCCGTGCACCTTGTTCATTCTCCTACAGGTCACCTCCTACTGCTGGCAAAATGGCCAGGAGGCAGACGCTCTTCCAGAGGCACAAGATCAGGACAGAGTTGCAAGGCCCCCAGGGATCAGCCCACCCAGGCCTGCCTGCCTGAGGGGACCATGCAAGTGCCTCTCCCAGGAGAGGGGAGAGGCCAGGACCAAACCTTCCTCGGTGTCCATGGGGAGTGGTCCTCGGACCTCTGCGGACACCAACAACCTCCTACGTGCAGTGTGATCCGAAACCGCGGTGGATGGGAGCCACCGGATGGCGCCTGGCAGAAGCACTTACATTTTTTGGTCACGCTGCATGAAGACACTCATGAAAGAGGACTTCCAGAACTGCTTCAGAGCGTGGCAAGGATGGGATAAACATGGGCAAAGCAAGGGGGAGGATTTGGGGAGAGTTTGTGTCTTTTACTGTTTTTAATTTAAATAGTCACTGTATTTTGTGGCCGTCTCACATAGAGTGGTGTGGGATTTGTACCTGACCGATGTGCATCTGTCTACTTCAAATCAGCTCCGGATGACTTCTTATACCGACACGCCGTTAGTGCCAAGTAAAGAGCTGCAAACTGGATGGAGTAGGAGATGACGACAAGGGAAAAATCTACATGCTCAGGACAGATGCAATCTATTGTTGCCAAGTATTCCATCCACAGTGGACGGAGTCCGATGCTAGCATGCAGTTGCAGGGGCGCCTGTCCTATGAAGCTACGGTGGCAAGGGGTTCCCCTCTTGCCTGATGTCCCCTTGCCTCCACCAGGTGGACAGGCAGCCGGGCCCCAGGGGAAAGGAGCCTCGGGATTCAGAGGGGGAACACAGCCCAGGCCCCAGGTGCTCATGGGAGCACTGGCAGATGATGGAACCTCTGGTGACATCCATGTAGAGACTGGAGACTAACAATAGCCACCATTGATGGGACGCTCGTGCGTCCTTTAGGGACACCATGTTGTCTGGAAGAGACTGAGCAGCAGCCCTGACCTTTACCCCACAGTGCCTTCCAAGCAGTCTCAATATCCTCAAACCCCTCCAGATGTGACCAGATGTTTCAGAGGCTGCAGAATCACTCCCAACTGAGTCATAGTTGTCTGTGGTTTTGCCAATTTGCCACAACAACTTTCTCAGGCAGGCATTGTTCTCGCCTGACAGATGGGGAAACTGAGGCACATAAAGGTTTTTTTTTTTTTTTTTGGTTGGTTGGTTTATTGTTTGTTTGTTTGTTTTTTACTGTAGCTCTGCCAGGGCCCCTGCCAGGGAGTAGGAGTTGGGACCTCAGTGTGGGTGTCCTTCAGGGTCTAGGCTGCCCGACCTGGGTCTTCAGGGTGGGCCACCTCCCCCTGCTGTGACAGTACCCAACAGAGGACACAATGTCTTCATTGTTGGGATGGAAGCCTCTCCTCCTCTTGGAAGAAAATTACTTTGTTAATGACAGGTTTAGAAGCTCAGGCAGCCTTGTCACCCCCAAGAACTCCTGACTCAAAACAAGTAATCATGGAGGGACTTGAGGAAGCCCGGCTCAGTGAGCGCTCACCTCACGCCACCCCCCCTCCTTCTCGTCTGATTTAAAGAACTAAGAAATGGACAACAGGCAACAAACGACAGGCCTTTCTGAACACTGGACAACAGCCTCGCAGCAGATGAGGGCAAAGCCCAGCGGCTCCAGCCCAGCGTTTCCGATCAAGGTCAGGGCTGGAAGACCTCACGCAGACCAGTGTCGCTCCAGCGCTGCCACATGCACAAACATATGGGACACACAATGCCACCTCCCTACTCTCTGAGCCCTGTTGGAGCTGGAGTCTTTTCTGAGGCCCATCCTGGCTCTAAGGTTGGGGCTTGCGGTGGGAAGTGGGTGGGGTTTGGGCTGGGGGGCTGAGATGGAAGCCCTGTCCCTGCAGTGTCCCACCCACTCATACTCAGTCCTCACTGGTCAGAGTTCACAGAGAACCTGGGTGCACACATGGGTTTAGAGAGGGGACAGAGCCCTTGCTGGCCTGGGGGAATTGCTTTGTCCTCCTCCAGGAAGCCCTTGTGCCGATTGTGTCCCTAAGGCCCCCACACCTGCCACCCCACCATTACTTAGTTCCTGCAGGGAGGTGGCGGGATGCAGCTTTCTCCTTGATCCTGTGCCATCGTCTCTGCACTGGTCTGTGTCCTACACTCCTCCTTTTACAAGGACAAGGGTCACATTGGAGTAGGGGCCCCTTCACGACCTCACTGTAACTGAATCAACTCTGAAGACCCTGTCTTCAAGTCCAGTCACAGTCTTAGGGACTAGGGGTCACCAGAGAAAAGTCAGCCCTAGAGCACTGTGCACAGGAGCCTCTTCCTGGCACCCCAGAGATGTAGAGGCAGGGGCCATGCCAGCAGCAAGTCTTCACCAATGCCTCCTGGGTTGTTTATTTAGCAACTGAGGGAGCATCTCAGCTGGGGCTCTGCAAATTAAGCTGTTGACTAAACAGTCTTTGGTCTTAGATAATGGGGGAGGGGAAGGAAGAGGAAAGCAAATACATAACAAAAGAGCAGGAGCTGCAAAGACATGACCCCTAGAGGAGGCAAGGTGGAGACTGCGTGATTACTCCTTCCCTTTCCTAAACCTCCTGTGCTGTGGTTTTCTGGCCACTTCCCTGGCCACCCTGGCATCTAAGGTAGTGGAAGTTTCGGGCCAGTGCAGACCTACACAGTGTCCAGCTCATTCCAATACTGTAACAAACACTTGAGCCAACCCACTTACACAGGAAAAAGGGTGACAGTTTGGAAGGCCGCTGGCCCTGTGGTGCAGGTCTGTAAAGAGCTGGCACAGGGAAACCTGAGCAGACAGGGGAGGAAGTAGAAGACTTCAAGCTATGGAAGACACAGAGCCAAAGAGGAGAGGCTGGGTGCTCCAATCCCCTTGCAGACCATGCCCCCATGACCTCACTTCCGCCCTATAGGCCCCACCTCTTAAAGGTTCCACCACCTCCCCACAGCAGCACAGGCCTGTGAAGGACATTTATGCAGGCCACAGCACAGTGACAGCCCCTCAGTGACACAAGGGTACATGGCCCCAGGTGCAGTCCTCATTGGTGGGAAGCAGTCCATGGCATCAGCAAGGTCATGTCCAAACCCAAGCAGAATATGCTTCTGAGGACACTCTCCACCCCACCACCCAGGGCACCTTCACCAGCCAGTGCCCCCAGAACTGACCTGATAGATGTGTACAGGGATTGAACCCAGACCCTCTACACTGAGCTCCATCCCCAGCTCCTTTTTATTGTTTATTTTAAGCCAGGGTGTCACTAAATCGCTAAGTGTCTTGGGCTGGGTTGGAACTCAACCCTCCTGCCTCAGCCTCTCAGAGTGCTGGGGGATAACTATGTCCACATCTTAAAATGGCCTCAGCCCAACAGCGTGGCTGCATCTATGAGATGACAGGCCTGAGATGCCGCTCACCTTTCTCTGCCACACTGTACGCACGTGTGCACACATGGGTACACATGTCCTGGGGCCACATGTGGAGATATGTACACACATGATAGCAGATGCTCATCTGCATGGCCCCACCATCAGGTCACACTCCAGGAATGGCGTCCTGTGGCCCCTGCAGGGTTCTCACTCACCATCATGCCCCTGTAGCAGAGAGCTCACTATCCAGGAGTCTTCCGGCTGCTTCTGAGCCCGGGGCTGGGAAGTGCTGCTCTCAGGCTCTGCCCGTCTCTGCCTCCTGATCTCCATCCCTCCTGCTCTCTAGACCTGACCTTCTCGTGCTCCTACGTGTGGTGAGCGGCTGAGCTGGAGGTCAGCAAACAGCTTGGGACTAGAGCAAAGCCTGGCCCAAGAACATGAAACACCTGAGGCAGACCGTATAAAGTTGACCTCTAGTTCGGTGGCATATCAACAGGTGTCCAGCCTCATGGACTGGACTCTGTTAACTACAGCACAGACAGCTCTGAGAATGTCTGGCTTTCAGTGTTCTCAGCAAAACACTGAGACCTTGCACTTCCAACTCCGTCTAGTGCTTCCCCCCTTTTTACTGTGTATAAATAAAGATGCAGAGTGTGCTGGGTTGTCACTGCCTCTCCATCAGAGAGGTCAGGTCTCATCCAGTCCCAGCCTTCCTTTTATCATGCGTCTAGTTTTTTCTTAACCTCCCTTTGCCCCCTCTCAGGACCCTGCTGGCTGTACGGGTCAAGGCCTCTACATAGACCTGTATTCCTGCTTTACGGAGTCAGAAGAAGACAAGGTCACACAACGGGTAGGAATAGGAGAATTCATATCCAGCTTACATTATATCCTCTTTAAACTGGGCATTGTGTGTCTAGTAGTATGACCAAAGGTGGTATCAACTTTTTAAAAAGTCGCAGTTAGCTCACTTATCTTGTAATAAAGCTATCTATTCATAAAAGTCTCTAAAGAGCTCTTGTTAAAAATTTCCAGATCCTATACCAAAGCTGGTAGAGCTGTGATAGGGCCTGGTAATCTATATTCGAGAGGTAAAATGCATATTTCCAGGCCTCAGCCTTTCTGTTGCAGTACATAAGGAGTGACTGTGGAGCATGTGAATATTTTAAACCTCTCTGGGTGATTCCGGGCCTGGAGTGGCCCTGGAAGGACCCGTGCCCCTGCAGAGCCTGTGCTCCACGGCACCTCGCAACCCCACCACTCACCACCAGGGGGCGGGCCACACGTGTCTCACCTCGGAGCTTTTTCACATAGCGTCTACAAAGCTTACATGCACTCCGGGGCTAACGCTAAGACACCCAGCGGCCCCAACCCTCCAAGCACCAGGGGCCGGCTTTGGCGCGATTGAAAGGCGCGCACACTCTGGATCCCTCGGATGAGCAGTTCGCACTGGGGTCCGCATGGATCTGACAAGAGAGGGGGCGGAGCTCAGGTGAAAACGTTAAGGACCCACGGGGAGTTTGGCCCGCCCGTGGTCACCTCCGGAACCCACTCCCAGCAGGGACCCGGTCTCCCTCTGTGCCAGGCCCAGAACGCTCAGGTTCAGGTTCATTCTGAGCGCTTTTCTCCAAGGACAAGTAAGCACTGCCTTTGTTTGTTGTGGTACTAAGGATTGAACCTTTTCACCAGGCTATATCCTGTTTTTAAAAATTCTTTATTTTGAGACAGTCTCACCGAGTTGCCTAGGCTGGGCTCAACCTCATGACCCTCCTGCTTCAGCCTCCCAGTGTGCAGGCATTACAGGATTACAAGGCTCAGAGGCGTCCAGCTCTAAGCAGTGGTTTTATGGTTCTACTTTCCAGTGCCAGCCACTGCCTGTTCCCCTTCACCTACGTCGGCTAGATCTCGAATAAGATTGGCCGCATTTTATAGAGAAGGAAGGTGACGCTCCAAAAGTTGAGCAGCTCATGGGAGGAGCCGAGTTTAGTAACTAACGCTGAGCTGGGCGCCTCCTCTGTGAGGCTCTAAACTTAATCGCCGACCCCATTGCCACCCTGAGCCTTCCGACCAATCAGCCACGTCCGGAGGCGGGCTTTAGGAAAAGCTCCACCAATAGCCTTTTGCTCTCCTCCAGGCTAAGTTTTGGATGGACCCAGGCGCTATGCACTGTGCAGGGAGGGACAGGGGTTTCCGCCGCAAAGAGGTGGCAGGAAATAAAGTCACAGCCTTATGGCAAACTAGGGCTTTACACGGTTGGCTTAACACGAGTCCCAGCTCAGCCCCTCTGGGCAAACAGTGACTCTCCCAGCCTGGTTTCTCCCGGAGGTTGGACAGGTGCGTGTGAAGTGCTTAGCGCGGGACCCCGCGACGCGAGGCTGGTGTTGCGAAATTATCTGGTGTCTTCTTCATTCTCAGTTTTTCCGGTCGCTCCAGGGTCTTCCAGGTACTCCAGAGGCAAAGGCAGGAGAATAACAAGTTCGAAGTCAACCTGGGCAATGTAAACAGACTGTCTCAAACTATTTTAGTAAGCTATTTTAATAAAATAAAATAGTTCTGGGCAAGTAGCTCAGTACTCTTTAGGTTCAATTCCCAGTACTGAAAAAATAAAAGAAGTCCCCAGGCCAGGAGGACGAGGCAAAGTCCAAAGTAATCAGAAAAACCTGTCTCCTGTGGACCCAGGGAAACCCCCAAACGGCAGTAAGAACCCAGGCTAAACAGTGATCGCCAGACGCGAGAGATAGCTCCTGCCTTTCCCCTGCACCCTGGCAAGGAGCAGAATGGGAAACTACCCCGGGGACCAAAAGTGGCGCTAAAGTCCAACACGGTGTGGGAGACGAGTGAAGGATTTGATCGGATCAGCAGCCTCCTGGGAACACAAGGTCAGGGTCCTCCAGGACCTCTGGCACCGCACAAAACCCTCCGAATTTACATGCAGTCCCAACGTGAGGTGGAGGGAGGCGTCCCTGACTCCTGGCCCAGTGGGTTTCCCCACACATGTAAGACTAAATAACCTGGGAGAAACAGCTCCAGCTCCTGCCAACCGCAGTGTGGTCTGAGTCTCACGCCCTGTGATAATCTGCGAATTTATTTCTATGATGCACATGCTTTTGACAGCTCTTCCCCCATTTCCTCAAATATCCATGTTATATATGTGCAGTGCCCCTGCCCCACCCGATACCATCCAAGACCCAGATGATACCTAGAGCCCTGGGAAGTACTGAGCACTACTGGTACTTTTTGTTGTTTTTGCTAAACATACCTGTTATGGTTGATACATTGTGTCAACTTGAGAAGTTTAGACGTTTAATTGAGAGACTCAGCAGGGAGCCAGGGTTCTTACTTTGTGACTATCCTCAGCCTGTGCAAAGGAGAGCAACATTTTGTGAGAGCTACACCCGTCCTGGAAGGTGGGGGGGGTTGTACAATAAAAGGGAGGAGAAGAGGCTTGTTTTCTCCCTTTTGCTCTGGCTGCTGCCTTGAAGTGTTGCCCCAGTGCCACGCCACCCTGCCTTGGAGCCAGCTGATTATGGACTGAAACTTCCAAAAACTGTAAGCTAAATAAACCTTTCTCTTCTTCATTTTGGGTGTCGGGTGTTTTGTTCCAGCTATGAGAAAAGTAAAAGTAACCAAGACAATACCAATCTAGGATCAAAGCTTAGTTTATAAATTGAGTGGAGTGAGAGGTTATCAAGAACAATGAATAGTGCTGGGGACATAGCTCAGCAGCGTAAGTGCCTGCCTGGCAAGCACAAGGTCCTGAGTTCGATTCCTCATACAAAAAAATAAGAATGACAAATACTGTAATGCAACCATTGTAATAGTGTAGAAAAATAGTATGAATATGTTTACCTTCCCAAAATGTTTTCCTGTATTTTCCTGGGTCTTCGTCTTCTTGTGGCCATGGAGGTGATACAGTGCCTCCATGATGAAATATGTGTGAGGTGAGTGACACAGGCACTGTGACATTGTGTTAGGCTGCCACACACACACACACACACACACACACTGTCAGAAAGAGGAGCACCTGCTTCCGGAGATCCCAGCTCATCCAACAGTGGATGGGGAGGGGAGAATATGTGGTATGGATTCATCCAGCAAAGCAAGGGTTCACATTGTTGGTGTGACGGCTGGAGATTTTATCACGCCCTTCAGAATGGCCTCTCAATTTAAACCGTACAGTTTCTTTACTTTTGGAATTTTCTATTTACTATATTTGGTCCATGATTGACCACAAGTAAATGAAATAGTAGAAAGGAAAACCACAGCTAAGGAGATATGACTGTGTTACATGGGTTTAAAATCTTTATTCCAAAGTAATTACAGTTTCACAGAAAACTGTAAAAAACAATTATAAGATCGTAAGTGGCCTTTTCCCAGCCTCCCCAAATGGTACCATCTTGCATAGCTACAGTACAATGTCACAGCCCTGCACTTGACATTGGCACAATCCACAGGGCCCATACAGACTTCATATGCCACATGTACTGTATATATGTGTCCCTGTACAGAAGCAGGCAGAGAAACATGAGCAGGGCTGGGGGTGCAGCTGAGTGATAGAGCACTTGCTTAGCATATGGCCTCTAGATTTTAAAGGCCCACAGGTCTGTGAGAAGCCTTTCTCAGTTATCTGCCACCTCCTGGATACTAGGGCTGCTTATTGAACCTCTCCTATAGATATTTCTTCTTGAATTCTCTTGGGGTTGCTTCTCTAATATAGTGATGCTTCGGTTCACAAACACTTGTTTATGAACAATTTGGTTTACAAACAGAGGCATTTGGCAAAATTTCATTTTTGTTTGTGAACTCTGCATCGCGTTACAAACACAACGGCGGCCATCTTTCCCACACCAACACTATGGTAGCCATTTTTTCCAGAACCGTGGAACCAATGAAGTTTGTGAACCAGGTACCACTGTCCTAGCCCTCTTCCTCTCTTTACCCTACTTGGTTTCAATAATAGCATGATAATTGCGGCCTGAAGTTTATTTCCCTGTCTAAAATGATATGTAACCTGTGCTTGCTAACTGACTCATCACTGTGAAGCTTTCATTCGCCAGGAAACTTGTAGCCTTTTGGTGGCATGAGCTAGCACACATGCAGGGCTGCTGGAGACAGAGGAAGGGTCTAGGGTACTACACAAGGGCTCAAATTTTAAAGTTAGGTCCTGCTTGCTGAGTGATGGACACACTATCTCCTGATCTTGTACCCAACTTATATTCACTCATGAAGCCAGAATGGGCCCACACTCAGCTTTCCAGAGACCTCCCTCCCCAACCTGTAGTAGTTTAGTATAGTTGTAAGTAGGCAGCTGGAGATGCCTAAGATAAGGTCAGATGGAAGAGTTAAGCAAGCAGCCAATTAAGCTTTGAAACGTAAAATAAATACATAGCTCAAGCAGCTAAGCCCAATTTAGAGATGTAAACACAAAAACAAAGGAGAAAATGTTGGGGTGAGAATAGAGAAAACAACTCTTATCCCAAACACACAGTTAGGCTTTAATCACCTCTTCCCGCCTCTGGACCTGGAGAGACCTGAAACACTAAACAGTTTTCTTTCAGTTTTTTGAATTCCACTCCCTTTCTGCACTCCACTTAGGTGTAGAAATCAGCACAGAAAGCTTTGATTAGGAACTCACTTGTAATAGGGCCCTATCAAGAGCTTTCTCTTGTTATTATTTTCAGTAAAACTCTCATAACTTCCTCCTTTGGTTCAAGACTTCAGTCCTGTTTTTGTAGAACGAGGAGCTTGGTTCACACAGTAACAGTCCTACCTCCATCCATTCTCCTCTGCAGCCTGCCTGCAGCCTCCACGCAGAGTACCTGCCCTGCGCCCAGTCCTGGGGTGTGGCCCTGGGTCTTGCTCTGTCCAGCCTTTTTGGCAATGTCATCCACTCTGTGGCTAGAGACCTGTGAGGCTTTCCCTTTCAAACTCAAAGCCCTTCTTTTTGTTCCTGAGGAACAAACCCAGGGTCTCTACACTGAGCTATGTCTCTGGCCCTTTTTCAAATTTTGAGACAAGGTCTTGCTAAATTGCCAAGGATTGGGCTCAAACTTGTGATCCTCTTGCCTCAGCCTCCCAGAATGCTGGGATTACAGGCCTGGGTCATGTACGCCCAGATTCCTACAACCCCAAGTTTTAGATTTTGAGGCTCTCTACTTTTCTGCTGAGCCAGGCATCCCTGTGGTAAGAACCCAGGGAAAGAGCAAACACAGTGCAAAGACTTTCATCCGTGTCACCACTGCCCACCCAGCAGCGTGGACCAGGGGCACCACACAGACTCCAGGTAGCCAGGGGCCACCTGTGCCTCAGTTTCCTCATCTGTGACGCAGGGGAGATCTAATATCTCCCTCTCACGGCTGTGAGGATAATTAAATGTGTCTGTAGTTGTAAAATGATTAGAATTCTGCCTGGCTGGCAGTACTGTAGGAATGCTGGCTGCTATTACTATTATTATCTATTGTTTTTGTTTGTTTTCAGTGATTCACTGCTGGCAAAGGGGCTTATTGGGCTTGAATTCAGGGTCCTTGCACTGAGCTACCTCCCCAGCCTTTTCATTAATTTTTTTAAATTTTGAAACAGGTCCTGAGTTGTCCAGGTTGGGCTCCAACTTTGGATCCTCTTACCTTAGCCTCCCAGAATGTCAAAATTACACACAGGTGCCACCACACCTGGCTCCTGGTCATTTACATCTCTAAGAGTGGGTTTCTTTGCAGTTCAAGTCACGGGGCTCTCAGGGCCCTTGCTTGCTGCAGGTGATTTCCATGCAGTTGCTAACTGGCTGGGGCCAGGGCAGGCAAGTGGCCTCTCGGTTTACTTCTCAGCTGCTTATGGAATCTTCAAAGGGAAAGGCGGCAGCATTTGCATGGCTCTGTGTGCACCCTGCAGCCTGCCGGTGCCTGGGTGGGTGCTGGTGGGCACGGACAGTCACTGGCATTCTTCCCCATGGTAAAGACCCCACGGTTAGGCATCTGTCCCACTCCCTGCAACTCCAGGTAAATCCCGACTGTCTACAGCAACCTCCAGGGCCTTGCCTGGGAAGAGCGTGTGACCCATTTAACTACGAGTGACACAAAGAAAGCTTCCTGGGAGTGGCAGGGAAGGTTTCATCACCAAGGGAAGAAACTTACAGGAAGGAAGAGTGTGGGGCACCGGCCTGTAGGATGAGTAAGAGTGTGAGCAGCTCAGGACGCCCCACCAGTGATGAAGTCCTCGAGAGTCCTTATCAAGGGGGCCGCACTTGGTACTGGGGAAAATGGAAGCCAGGGCTCAGATCTGCGCTGCACACTTCACAGTGCGAGGGATGGATGAGTGGTGGGCGAATTTCCATGATCGTGATGCTGGGGCATGAGGGGAGGTTCCACAAGCCACGACACAAGAGAAGATCTGGGGACACTGGTTTTCTGTAGCTCAGGGTCTCAAGGATCTGTACCCATAGCCCTCGGCTACCACTGCCCCACAAGCTTCCTTCCGGGCTGTCTGGAGCATCTACCCTGACCCAATGCACCGAGATCTCAGCCCTCAGGGACGTAATTCTAGAATTTAAAAAGTTTTCAGAAAATGGGACTAAAACTGTTTCCTTTAAACTAATGGTCCCACTACCCAATTTTGCTCTGTAAAAAAAAAAATCATGTGAGCATAATTTGCTCTGCCACACAAACCTGACTCAGCCTTTGGGATCAGGTTAGGCGGAATCAGTCATCCGGGAAACCCACACGCAGGGCATGCCCCTGGCCAGTGTGTCACTCGAGGCATTCAGCCCGGGCCAGATTGCAAATACACTTGTGCGATTTGCTGCTGACTTTAGCAAGAGTCACGCAGCTAAGATGTCTTTGCTCAGCTCCTGTTGGGTTCAGATTTGAGTCCACATCAAGTCCATGTGCAGAGCAAGTGGCAAGGAGCTGGGACTTGCAAGGGAACAGAGCAGCAGATGGCAGAGGTGACAGCAAGCTAGGGAAGCCACAGGGGCAGACAGTAAGAGACAAGGGTGTGTCCCTGGCAAGGTGCTTCCTGGCCAACCTAAATTTTTTTAAGTAACACATTTTTATGGAGAACTGTAATTATATTCCACCCCCTCCCCCACCACAATGTGCACATACAGAATCACGAGTCAGTTTCTCAGTGTAACCACTGTCAGGCTTGGTACTTCCCATAGGTTCTTTACACATAATCAAATCTACATGGGTCTACATCTTTTTAAAAAATCATTTACGTAGCATCCCGTGTAATCGCTTGGTTTTCTCAGTTAATGACACATCTGGTGCTGCAGACTACAGGGAAGAAAAGTAGCAAGGAGACAAGGAAAATTGTAATTTTTAAAAAACCCTGCAACTTCAGCACATCCAGTTACCTAAGAGTCAATGCTTTTAGCCGGTCCATGAAACTCATTCCAAACAGGGGAAAAATCCCTACGCTTGTACATCGGGCAGGTGCATTTCAGCCCGCAGACCCGAATTGGAGGAAGCTACACTACTCGGGCAGCACAGCCCTAGACTTTGGGAGCCGTGGTTTGCACACCAAACAGGCGCTAGGAACACACATCCTAGACGTCCAGCTCCTAGATCTAGATGCCTCAAGACACCCAAGACCACCTAAACCCTAACCCCAGATGGCACAAGGCTCTCCTGAGTCGGTTCTCTATTCTTGAGTGCATACTGCTTTTCATTCTGCCTCAGAAATCTTTTTTGTGCCTGTTCTTGGTGCATCTTGAAAATTCCCTTTCTGTCCTAACAGTCAGGGAACCTACAACCTACCCTGTGGGTGGGTGAGTTGAGGTCCCCATCTCCACGCTGGGGGGCGTCCTCGACCCTGCTGCTTTACCAAGTCTTCCTATTGACCCAACAAAGTGGGTCTTATTAGCATTGCTGTTTTTCCAGGTGGGAAAACTGAGGCTCAGAGAAGACAAGACCTCTTCCCAAGGTCACACAGCTCACAAACAGCAGAATAGCCAGAATCCAAAGATAGCTCTGATTAGCCTGTGTTCCTTCTAAATCCATGATGCAGGCTGGACCGTGGTGCCTCTAGAGAGCTTTAGACTAGACAGCCCGCCAGTCAGCCTGAGTCTCAGGATGGATTTATTTCCTATGGCTATTGAGACAAATTACCCCAGAGCTTATGGTGCAGAACAACAGATCCATTTATCTTAACAATTCTGGAGGGAAGAAGCCAAAGCTGGGTCTCCGTAGGCTAAAAGCAAGGTGTGGTCAGGACTTGCTCCAACTGGATGCGCCAGCCTTCCCCACCTGCCCCGCTCCCAGGGTCCCCTTCCTGGCTAATCACCCCGTTCCCAGCCACCTCTTCATTCTGACTCCTACTTCCATTGTCACATCTGAGATGTGACTCTGACCCTTCCGGTGACTCAATCAGGCCCACTGGGACAACTCAGGACAAGCCTCTTCTCAAGCTCTGTAGCTCATTCTCAACTACAGTCCGTCCTGCCATGTATGGGATCAGGTTCTGGGGGCGGTGGGAATCCGAATCCTGGCTCCATCACTTGCTGGCACATCCGGCCCCACTGGAAAACTAGAAAAATAAAGTCTTTCTAGGGCTGTTGTGAGGATCAGCTAGCACAATGTATGCAATGCAATGCACTCAACCCTGGAGAGCAGTAAACGGTAACTGTCCCCACCGCCTAGGACAATGCGTAATGGAAAGGCCACCATTTGAGATTCATTTCTTTGGATCTTTTCCCAATGATGAAGCTCAGGCCCTTGTCAACTGACATTTAAGTGGTATTAATTGGCAGGTAACTTAAGCCAGCCTCTTTGACAGGACATGGAGAACCGGGGGTGATTCAGTGATAATAAAAAGGAGAGGGACTGCAGGGGAGAATAGAAAGCCTAGGCGTCTTTTGCTAGCTTCTCAGACTTGCCTGCGGCTCAGCTCCATCTGTAAGTGTCTCCTGCCTCTCCCCAGATTAGCCAGGGTGGACCTACTTACGGAACACTGAGAGATGATTTTCTGAGATAGCCCAGCCCTGCCCAGTTGAGTTTGTGGCAGGGTGGGGGTGGGTCTGAGGCTGGATCCTCACATGGAAAATTACCAGCGCTCTTGGCTTCCAGGTTCGAGGCTGAAGCAGCTGCTGGTATGATCCTGCCCAGCCTGGGCCTTTCCGAAGCAGATCTCCCAGAGTGAAAGGAAAACCATATCTGAGTGTTACGTGACTGCCTCCCATCTCTACTTGGGAGCCTGGGAAAGTCCCCAAACTCATTGTCTGAACTTTGGGTACACACGGCTGTGAAATGGGAGCATATCATGACAGGCAGCTGCCAACACAAAGGGTTCCCTTCTTTCTTGAAAATAATGCGTAATTATTTGGGGCTTTTTTCACCCAACAAATACTACTAAGCACTTGCAGGCATGGGGACTGTCTACCTTGCAAGGTAGTAAGCATGTGCCCAGGAGGAATTATTTTATGGCAGGTACAACACATGCTCTAGAGTAGACAACTTGCATCTGGCTCCAAATACTTCCCAGCTATGTAACACTGTGCAAATAACATCACCCCCATGAGCCTCTGCTTTGCCTTCTGGAAAGTGGGCATCATCAGTAACTGCCTCTGGGGTTGTTATGAGGATTAAATGAGATGGCTCAGGGGAAGCACATGGCCACATAGGATTCGTTCCTAGTAAGGATGTCAAAAACAGAAGTTACCATTGTCATAAGGATACGTTTCCCAAATGCCTTTGCCACCTCCAAATCATAAAATGAGTTCCCAATTAGCTGTTCGGTGGCCAGCAGCGCCCTCTTGAACTTCTCTTCCAGTTAAGGAAGCAACAATGGAAAAACTACCCACGTCCTAGAGGGACACTCGTGGACACAGTGTGTCTCCATGGATTCGTGCACTCCTCGAGAATCCATCACTGGGCAGTGAACTTGATCACAATTAGGCCGAGTACGTCCGTCCTAGAAGCAGTGGATTCCCAGCAGGAGGCGCCTTTGTCCTTAGCTGGCTTCCGTGGCACCCGGACACCCGGATCCATTGGTTTTTCTCAGGGGTTGAGTTTCAAAGCGCTGGACGCTCACCCAAGAAGGGCGCCCCCTGCCCGACCTCCCTTGGAACTGAAAAAGCCTCAGGCTGGAGGGGGCCGGCTAGCTCTCCGTCTGCGTTTAGAACTCACGTTTTTTGGTGGTGTGGCTCAGACCAGCTCTCTAGTTCTGGCACCAGGCCGCGCGGTTCCAGGGAAAACCTCTAGGCAGGGGCGGAGGCGCAGGTTAAGAGCCAACGTCGTGGGGACCGGGTTCACACTCCCGGGAGCCAGGGCACCGGGACTCCTGGCACAGGTGGGCCACTGGTCAGCTGCCTGGCGGGCAAGAGGGCGCCAGCGCTGGCGAGTGACTCTGCTGGGAATGCGCCCCCAGCAGGGAGACTCCCTTGCGCGGTACAGGAACCCGGAACCCGCTCCACCCATCCCGGGGCTCCGGAGCGCGGTCAGGAGAGCGTCCCGGTGACCAAGGAGAGGGGGCGGGGAGCCCTACTGAGGGCGTGAGCTGACTCGCTTTATAGTAACTCGCTTCCTTCTTTGCTCTGCCCTACCTCCACTCATCGCTTACCTCCAAATGCACTAGCCTGGGCGGAGCGGGGGAGGGGGCAGCACCCCGACCCCAGTCCAAGAGGGGAGAGGGAGGGGGAGGGGTGGCCTCCCCAGGAAAGAGAAGAGGTGAGTTTTTGGCCAGGTAAAGACGCAGTGGGCCGGGCTTCTACTTCTGTGCTCGGCCTTCCAGTGCGTTGAGGGAGCGCCAGCTCTACTTACACCCGTTTGTGCTGGAGTTCCGGGCCTGAGGGGCCCCCTCCCATTCTTACCCCGCATAAACGCAAAGTCGCGGTTCACAGCGCACGCACCGCCTGCCAAAGAAAGACGGCGCCGCCCGAGCTCCAAAGACAAGATCCCGCTCCCGGCCGCGGGTGGCGCGAGGGCTACGGGAGGGTCTTGGGCTGGGGGGCGGCGCCTCTCCCGGCCGGAATCAGCAGCAGACCGGCGCCGCCCCGCGTCTCTCCGTCCCTCCCCCCTGAGCCCGCTCTCCCTAACCCGGCTTCCTGCGTCCCATCCCGGTCCCTGCTCGGCCGGCGCGCTCTCTCTGCGCCGCGCTCCCTGGAACAAGGCTCCCCAGAGACCGCAGCCCGCGATCGCGGCGTCCACGAGGAGGCAGCCCGGGGTAGGGGTGTCGCAGAGCCCCTAACCCTGGGCCGCGGGGTTGAGACCTAGCCGGACGCGCTGCCACCCGGGTGAGTCCGCGCCGCCGCGCTGGGCGGAGCGCTTGTGGGTCACGGGGCCGCAGAGAGGGTCGGGGGCTGTGGGTCGTCCATACGTCGAAAGCGTTGCGCCAGGAGGCTGCCGCCCGAGGAGGGGTTGGGGAGTCGCGCGCCCACCCCGCCGCGTCCCGCGCATCCGGGACCCCCGCCCCCTGCTGGAAAGGTGGCTGCCTGGGAAGCCCTCTGTGGGCGGGGACCGGTGCTATTGTCCGATGTGC
>PVJX010011963.1:0-52470 GCA_004027295.1 Dolichotis patagonum | reverse complement strand
ATATATATATCACAAATAGATTTTGATAATTTGGAATAAAAATAGAAAAAGATTTTCCAGAAAAGAGACCTAAAATGTTAGAACAATTGCCCCTTCCATGTCTAAAAGTTTTTTTCTTTAATCCTACAAATAGCCAAATGATTTCTAAAAAAAATACTTGTGTTCTAAAATAATGTAGAAACAAGAATAACAGAACAAGACAGCTTCTATACATAACAAACAGAATGCAGGCTGATTGAAAGTGGTACACAAGAGTTCAAGGAAAATCTTGATAGATAAACACTTGAACTTTCTTCAAGATGGAACAAGTTTAGATAATTTATGATCTTCAGAAACTCATTTATATTCTACTCTAAATATATAACAGCCCAAAGTTTGAGAAAATCTGGGCCGGAGACCTAAATACAGAGCTCCCAGGAGGATTGCTGGCTGCATGCAAGATGCTTTATGTAACCACAAGTCTAGCGTTTTATCAATGTAAGAAAGAGTTCTTTGCTCCCGTGTACCCAGTGAGCTGAACTCTGTACAGGAACATGTAACCATGAGAGGAAGAAATTGCAAGTATCGATTAGAAAGTTATTTCCTGAAGCAACAACAGAATGAAAGAGTGTAAAAGTAGTTTTAATGGTTTTATTGTGCTAATATTTCCCCCAAATTCTTTCAAACTGAAACTTTTACAAAAACGTGGGATTTTCCTCAAAAACTGATAACTCGAATTGTCATCTCAGAGTTTAAAAAATTGCTAACATGGCATTTCTCTGACCACAGGCATTTCTACGGCATTTTTTTCCCACCTACTCTTGGAGTGTTTTCAGTGAGTAACCCTTCTCTTTGATTTATTATATGTATCAAAGTATAGTTACAAAGAGAAAATAGACTTCTTGCTCTGTGGATATTACATCATCTCATAGAACTGGACTTTCAGTTTTGCATTAACTTTTGTGAGGGCAAATTTAACACTCTAAACTAATTAATAAGTTGACAGACACAGCGGAGTGCATGGTAAAGTAAGCACAGAATGAAACAATAGTAATTAGAATTTTGAGTCAGTTAGGATTAAGATTAATGATAAACTACTTTGTAGATGACTGAAATTAATGAATATATCCCTTCTTAATGGGAATCTCATCCTACTTTGTCCCAGGGAGGTCAGAGTGAATTTTTGTTATATATATTTTAAAATTTTCATCCAAAATGCTGCTTCTTGGTTTGTCATCATTCAGAGTGGTTGCTATAAAGAAATACAAACTATGTATAAAATGTTAAATTTCAACATAAGCAATTGGTATCACTAACTAAAAGAGTACAATATTGGCTTTTGGACAGAAAACATGGCAGAGAGTAATAGGTATGACTAACACAGAGTAATTTTCAGTTGGTTAAAAATAAGCTTTCCTAAAAGCAATCCAGTACACATGACTTTGTAAGTTAACTTTAGTAAGTGACTAAGACCATCTTACTGTGGTATTACACAAGCATTCTATTCCCTAGATCTGAATTCCATTTGACCAGAACTGTGCTTTCCAAGCTTTCCTGTAATCACAGTCACCCGGGGAATTCACTGAAACGAAGATCATTAAGCCACAATGTTAGGATCTGATTCCACATCACTAGGGGGCAGTCAAAATTTGAATTTCAAGCAAGTTCTGAATGCTAATAATACTGTAGATCTGGAGCCGGACTCAATGAGCCAGTAGAGTCGGAAGTGGGAACGAAGCCGGAAGTGACGACACACACTTGTATCCGCAGCAGAGCTCTGTAGGCAGAGGAAGGAGGATCAGAACTCCAATCCCCAGTTGCCAAAGGAAAGTTAGGAGGCTCGTTTCCAGCTCAGTTGAAACCACATCCAGACCATAGATGAAACTGTACAATTGGTACTTTATCAACTAGAGATTTCTTACCGGTTTTTTGAAATTCTGTATTATTTCTACACTTTTTTCTGTTTTGCTTTTTTCTCTAAATAAAAAAAATAGAGAAATTAAGAGCACCCACTCACTATACTTGTTAGCAGACAGAACTCAAAGACATCCTAATCCCTGGATACCCACACAGACTCATGGGGCTGCTGGTCAGCAGACTGCTAACACTAAGACCCTCTTATTAATTTCAATGATTAATTAGATTTCATGTAAATCTGAGATATTTTATCATTATTATCACCATTACTGTCATTTATTCTTTCATTGTAAGAAAAATTGACTTATGGAACACATTAGAGGTAGAGTAACCATTTTCGTTGTCCTGGGGGAGCAAGAATGTTTCAAAGACATGGAAGACATTGAAGAAAATAAACAAGGTTTCCAAGGAAGCTCAATGATCACAATGGTCAGGAAATTTTCCTTGGAGCCTGTTAAAACTTTATGGATGAAAGAAAATTTTCTGAAACCCATACTTGCATATGTGTAATCGTCTTATGACAGTGTATGAAATGGATTTTAATTTTTGCCCCCTGACCTTCATTATGAAGTGCTACACTTTTTAGAAAGTTACCCTCCACCAAATAGTGCCATCTTAGTGCCACCTGCCTTCTTATAAATTTATAAACCTTCTATCCCTGATGAAGACAAGAAACATTGTGCATTTTATCTCTTCATGTTCTAATTCATAACTGTGAGTCTCTCCAAACCCAGACCGTCAAATTGAATTAAACCCCTACAGAAAATGAGCAACTGATGACATACCGGTTCCTTCTAATTCCAAGCATTGCTGCTGTATCTCGATACATTCCTCTCATTTCTTCCGTCAGTCCCTCCCCACAGGTTCCTTCCCAAGGGATAATAGAAAAGTTCAATTCTTCCCAAATCCAAAAGAGATTCATGTTCTCTTTCCATCCAGTGCTAACCATGCTGATCTTCTATGGATGACCAGGTGTCTTAGACGGGTGATGAGATTTCTTCTCTAGCATACATTTACTAAGAACATTAATTGGGTTTTTTGTATATATTTTGTGTTTTTATTACTGTATTGTCTTGTTTACCATTAAAACCACTGTAATTATACACTTAACTCTTGTTTGGACATATGAAATACATTATTTTAACATAAACCTCCTGGAGCTCAAAGTAAAAGAAAGTTAAATCAGAAAATTCTAAACTAGCACCAATTTTGACAAAGGAATGGCAAAATTAAAAAAAAAAAACAACAAAGTAACAGCACTAAAATGTAGCTGGTAAAAAATGACAATGTAGACAGCAGTAAGGAATTCAGCAGGAAGAGCATGATCAGGTCAGAACACCAGATACAACTTGTAACTGTCAACTTCGGATTCAAGGAGATTTATCCCAGCTAATTGCTTCAGTAATTTTAGCTCAGATGAAAACCTACATAAAGACTTGAGACTTATTCAGGATTTTGTGGACATAAGCAATACCTAGAATGATGCTTAAAATGTGGCTTCTTTTGCCCTGAGCAGTAAGCCTCACAACGGCAGACTAGAGTTGTCTCTAGTCACATCCTCTGATGAAAAGCATGCTGGGTGATTTTCAGATGCTATCCAGTGGGATGCAATATGAGAAGGTCCAGATTTTGCCTATGTCAACAATTATAAATAAGACAGATGAAATCACTGAGAACTGATCTATATTCACAACAAATTTCTTAGAATCTAGGGAAATATTAACCACACAAATATTCCTTTTTTGTCTTATGTAAATTAAGAAATACAGTCAAATTCCCAGGTACAGTGCACAGTGCACTTAAAACTTCAGAAAGAAAACTGTTTTCAGATTTCGCCCTATCACAACTTTCAAGAGTACAGTCATGAACTTAGAGGGATCATCTGTGTATTTTCCCTATCCTCTTCTCAATAAAAATTGCTTCTTAGGGGCCGGAGATTTAGCCTACTGGTGTAAGTGCCTGCTTGGTGAGTGTGAGGTGGTGAGTTTCATCCCCAATATCCCCCCCCAAAAAAAATCCCTTCACAAAAAGATGTATTGATCAAAAATAAACAAAGAATAAACAACACAGATTAATGGTGTGCTCAAGTAAAACTATAGTGTAATTATTACAAGAAGAAAATATCTACTAGATATTTTTTAAAAAGTGTAACTGAAGGTCTACTTCTCCTCTAAAGATTGCACTGCGTATGGTAATGTTTATTACCTACAACCAACGGTAATTAATAAACTCAGCTTGGCTGTGTTTGCATCAAACCCAGTGATTTAAAAGGGAAATGAACTGCAGGCTGGCGGCTGTGTGGGAGGCTTTCTCACTGCCTTCTTCTGAAAAGACTTAGTGTAAATATGTCAAATCCAACCTTAAGACAATGGGTATATTTTATTGACTCTGTATTCTGAGAAATTTTACTTTCTCTACTTAAATGAATGAAAAAAACCAAAGGATTAAAAGTGAAGAAGAGAATAACTTTCCATTAGGGCAAGGAATTTTCTTTTTATAACTCAGGTTTGCCAAGAAAGAGATAAAAATTAACATTCTAAGTGCCATTTGGCACTAAAAAGTAAGTGTGATTCTATGCCAACTGGGAGAATACAGTGGTACAAAAGGCCTGATTGATTTGCGATTTTTAAAAGGTCAACAATATAAATTACTGTGGATTCTTTTACCAAATCTATTTCAGTATCTCAGTCACCTCTAGAAAGGTGACATGAAGTCCCAGAGGCTTTAATGCTACACCTCTAAAGATTCACAGCTGTCCTCTCATCTCTCCACCAGTCCCTTTCCGAAGAAACCTGACCGTCTATGGACGATGTTTAGCATTGGAAAGGAAGTGAAATGAAACTCTGGTTTGGGCTTGAGAAGAATTTAAGTTTTCTGCTCTCCATTGAAAAGGAGCATGTGACAAGGTACTGATTTCATTGTTTCTCAAGGTGACAAGAGAGGGACAGTCATATTTATAGTTAAAACAATACTGTTATATTTGTGGTGCTTTACCCACAACGGAACCAAAAATAGATAAATGCCAATCAAATTGCAGATTGGACAACTACATTTCAAGGTTCTGTACCTCACAATCATTCCCTTATTACCTTATGCCTGTCTACTTTTAATATATCTTTATGTATTTGTCAGGTTGCTTGGTTTTGTTTGTTTTATTGGATATATGTGTACATCCTCTTTCAAGTGTTCTTTCCTTGAAATGAGACTCATATCGTGTATGGATCATGACTCATTCAAGAGAAAAGAATGGATATGCAATTGCACCAATGAAAACCTGAATCAGTGCTCCAGATAAAATTTTCACAAGGATGGAAAAGCAACCTCAACTAAGAGAATTTGCAGAGAGTAAGTGGAAAGTATGCAAAGAACTTCTGATGATTTCACTCAACGACTGTGCTGTTCTTTCTCTGTCTTTCACCAAATTTATATATCCTGTGATTTTAAGTCTATCTTTGACAACTACTGGCTATTTTATCAAACAAGAGACTCTAAATACCTGTATTCAAATCTATCAGAAAGAAAATGGATACTTTTGTATATCTTTATTAAGAAATATTTGACATGTAATGAAATTTCCTTATTTACATTGTTCAATTTAGTCATTTTATTTTAGTCACAGGATTATACAATCATCGCCCTATATTTATTTTAGAAAATTTTAAGCAACCCAAAAAGAAACTCCATACACAACAGTCATCACTCTTTGCTGCTTCTCCATTACTGTTTCGTCAGACCCAGCCTTGCCTTAACCAAAGTTCTTTCCTCCTCTTAGTATTTTCCGGTTGTGAGTACTTAAACAAAGAGTAGCTTACAATATGTGTGGTAATGTGACTGCCTTCTTTTAGATAAAGTAATATTTTCAAGTTTCATGCCTGTGACAGCATGTCATTGCTTGCCTCCTTTATATAGCAAATATTATTTTAGCACAGGGATGTACCTCTGTGGATTTTGTGTATACTCTTATCAGTTGATTTCCATTTAGGATATTTCCACTTTTTAACTATCATGAACAGTGCTACCAATACAACTTTTTACACACACATATATCTTTCTTCCCTTGCAAGACGAACTAGGGGATAAACTGCCGGAACATAGCTTTGTAAGGACACCAAACTGTTTTCACCGTGACCTGCACCTGTCCAGGTTCTCAATAGCAACTTCTAAGGGATGGGTCTACTTCCTAGCAAGTCCTCTCTGTGTTTTATTCCATATTCAATTTAGTAAGCTAGAAATGGTTTCTTGTCATGGCTTTGCTTTGTCTTTGTTTTTATAATTTTTTTTATTTTAAAGAGAATAAAGCCAAGCAAAATGAAACGGAATAAAGCTAATCACAACAGTGCATATGATACAGAACTTCAAAACAAGATAATTTGCCTTTTTAATGGTACTGATGATGAGTACTTTTCCATGTGTTAATTGGCATTTGTTTATCTTCTTTGGAGAAATGTCTGGTCGAATCTTTTGCCTATTTTAAAAGTTGTATTGTTTGTGTATTTGCTATTGAGTTGTAGGAATTCTTTATGTTCTAAGTACTAGATCCTTTGATAATTTTAGAATATGTCTTTCCATTCGGGGTATTGTTTTTAACCTCTCACATGCATTCTGGGTATTGTTTCTAGCCTCTTACATGCAACTTTTTAATTCTAATGAATTTCTTTTTTTTTTTTTTGAGTGTTACAATAAAAAATGCTTAACAAATAGTTTTGAAGGTTTACTCCCATATGTTCTCTGTTTATAGTTTTAGCCTTTGATTTAAGTCTGTGGTTTAATTTATGTTGAATTTTCAATGATATGAGAATAGATGTCCGAAGTCTTTCCTCACATGTGGATAACCAATTGTCCCAGTGATATTTGTTAACTGGACAGCTGTCCTCACATTTGTTGTCACAAATCAAATGAGCATAAATGTGAATGATTACATCTGAATTTTCAGTTATAGTCTAGTGATCCACACTGCTATCCTTATGCCAAAACTTCAGTATCCTTATTGCTTTAGCTTTCCAGTAGATTCTTATGTTATCCAGAAAAAGTAAGTCCTCCAACAATATTCATTCTCAAGATAATTTTAAGTAATCTATATCACTGTCATTCTGTATAAACATGATGAATGGAATAAACATTTCTGTAAAAAACTGCTAGCATTTTTGTGTCGCTTATATATAATCTACACATTGTAAGTAACCTCTCCATATTAATAATGTCTTATTGAGAAACACAGGCTTTTATGAGAATTTATTTAGAAATTCTTCATTTAAAAAAAGGATTGTGTTTATAGTGTCCCATGTGCACTTGTGAAATGTATACATTCTGCTTTTGTTAAATGTTAGATTTTATAGATGTCTCTTAGACTTAGTTTATTTTATAACTTTGTTCCTCTTTCTTTTTTTGATCATCTGTCTAGTTTCATTTAGTACTGAAAGTATGTTGAATCCCCAGATAAATTGCTTTGTTATCTCTTTGCCTCTTTAATTGTGCAAAATTTTGCTTCATTAAATTTGAGGCTTTATTTTTAAGTATATGTGTGTTTATAATCGAGCTTCCTGATTATTTGATCTTCTTTTCATGATGTACATTTTGTTGCCTCTGTTAACATTTTATCCTAAACTTTATTTTATCTGTTACTGGTACTGCTGTTTCATCTAAAATTGATTAAACTTTCCATTATATATGTATTATATATATATATATATACATATATATATACACACACACATATATACGCATATATATACACATATATATACACACATATATATAATATATATACACATATATATGTGTGTGTGTGTATGTGTGTGTTTATATATATTTCTCATCCTTTTATTTCCATGTAAAGTATGTTTCCTGCAAATACCATATTGCTGAATCACATTCATTTGTTATTTATCTCTCCTATATTTGATTGAAATATTCAATCACTTAGGTTTAAAACATTTGTAGTTAATGGCATTTTATTTGTTTTTAAAATATTTTATGCCTTTTTCTTTCTTTATTCATCCATTCCGAATTTTGTGACTGTTAAATATTTACAACCATTCTTTTAAAATGTCTTTGTTTATTTTTGTGTAGTTTTACATAAAGCTCTAAATTGTCTATAAAATTATAGTATTGCTTTATGGGGTTGTAAATTGGAAAGGGAAAAATAAGTAGCACACAGAAATATGGGTATACTACCTTTCTTAATAATGCACAAGTTCTTGCACCAGCGCGAATCTTTTCTTATGTCCAGGAATGTCAGAATGCTTCTGTAATCCCCGTCAATGTGAAGTTCCTAGACGTCTTTTTAAAGAACAAGCTAAGTTCTTGTTTTCTTCATCTGAAATCCCATCTTTATTCTTAAGCAAATTTTTATGGTTTCTGTAATAAAGTTGGGGTAGATTTTTTTTATTGGTCCTCTTTGTGATAAATCTCTGAATCAAATCAAATAGCTGCCACACTCTGAAATGTCCCAGGGAACTGCAAACAGGGACAAAATGTTAACTGTGCTTCGGAGATAGTGTTTTTAATGGAACTCCAGAGGTGATCACACGTGCCCTTTGTCTTCAATGTTTTTGACCTTTGAGCCAAAGCCACTGTGCCGCTGAGCAGGCGTGTGTGTGTGTGTGTGTGTGTGTGTGAGAGAGAGAGAGAGAGAGAGAGAGAGTGTTGGGGGAAGGATTGGAATAAGATCACGTAGAAACTTCACATAAACTGCTTTCATTCCACAGTTTTACATTTTCACTTGAATAGATGGTCTTCTGTTCCATCTGTGAGCTTGCTTAATTCTGAGATATGACAAATCAGTTGAGTTACTTGTTCTGTGGAATTCTTATTGCTTTAGGGAAAAACTGAGCTAACTAAGAGCCTCACTCTCCATTCTGGAAATTTCTTTCCCTATTCACCATTAGCATGGGTGTCTATAAAACTTTTGGGCTCAGGAATATGATTTTTGTGTATAATTTTCTTCAATGAAATATATTAAATGTATGTGAAGTTTTATAAAATTATATGAAAACATCATTAAAAAATAATACTGGGTTTAATTATATCCTAAAAATTACTTTTCACATTGATAAATTCTGTCCCATTCAGAAAGTTTTAGATGTATTAAAACAGGAAAATTTTACACAGGAATTAAATAAACTAAAGAAATTTAGGGGCCAAATCTTCCAGAGAATTTGATTTGAGAACTCAAACTACTAATAAAATTAAATGACAAATGTCTTTTTCCAATTTAACAAAAGGCAGCCCTTTCTAACCTTTGCCGTCACTCCTACATTTAATGATCTTTTCATTACTCTGTTGAAGAACAGTACTGTTTCTCTCCCTAGACTGAACACTTCTGAGATTACACATTGGCTTGTGATCAGCAATTCAACAAATATTTATTGAGTAAAGTGTTTGGGTCTATTTCAATTGCCTGGTGTTGACACTAGTGGGACTCATCTCTCTTTCCAAGGTCCATCAACTCCCAGATATGTTAAACATTCAACTGAATGTATATCTCCTTTTCCTTTCAAAACAACCAATCTACAGCCAAATTAGACCACCTTGCTTGCTGAGCTTTCATGCTCTGGTACTATTCACCTGCCCTAATTACCCCAGGGCTCAGTAGCAAACAACTAGAGACAGCTAGCACATGCAGCTGACGCTATTGAAACTAGTTATTTACTCATTACTCCCCGGTCTGGTTTCCCTGCTGTGCCTATGCATAGGTCAGGCCTTCTTTACTGTCCAGCCTCTCCCTGCTCCTGACCTACCATCCTTGGCCCCTGGAAAAGAGGGGGACCCTTCATGAGAACTGTGAATAACAATCCTTTCAGTAGCAATCTCCACCTGATTTACTGCCTTGCCAAAGCTAAATGCCCATAAAACTATATGAGAAAACACAATGCAGGGCCAGGGAAATAGCTCAGCAGCACAGCACCTGTCTGGCCAGTGCAGGGTTCTCAGTTTGATTCCCAGTACCAAAAACAAAATAAAAAGAAACAAACGATGTATAGTCTCACATTCTCATAAATTTTGTGACTCAGTTTTGTAGACTTTTCTAAACCCATGATAATAGGATGAGTGCATAACCAATACAGAACCTATCAGAAATTGTAAAGTTTGTGTGACTACAAGTAGTTCTGTATTTGGGAAACCCTAACATTCTTAGCCTTTTCCTTGATCATAGGTTTTGTAGTGTAAAGATGCAACCTATTACATCGCAGCAGTGCTACTTTTCCATCTCAAATACGCAGCAGTCTACCCTCAACTCCTACACTCTATTAAAATAGAATGGTTTTAGTTGCACTTTTCTGCATGGATATAGAAAAACAGGAAATGAGAAATATGCAACACCGAGGAAAATATGACTGTTCTCACGAGGCCTGAGGATTAGAAAAATGGAAAATAAAACACGTTAAGGAAAAATTAACATGGATAGAAATAAGAGAAACTTTTGGTTCAACTTCATTTAATACTTTGCCACAAATGTATTTAATGTTGCTTTTAAATGTGTAATAACTTGGATCTATTATTCCCAAAGATATACTAGAGGAATATTTTGTGGTCCATCACATGTGTTCTACCAAGTAAGAAAGTGAAGATGATACAGTGGTTATGTCTGTTTTTTGACAAAAGGTGTCTAAAAAAGTACAATGATTTCATAAAACAAATTTGCCTTATCGACAGTAACGAGTTGGCAATTTCTGAACAAAATTGAAACAAGAAAAATATTCCCAAAAGGAGCATAAAAAAGGGACCTAGAATGCTCAATTTTCCCCCACATCACAAAACATGTAAAACTGGCATCATATGTATGTGCCCTCAAACCACTTGCTAAATAGTAAAAGAAAAAAGTACAATTTAATGTTGCATCACTCACTCCCAAAATTCTGAATTGCAACAGATCTCTGGGGACACTTAGAAAAGTGGGCAATTAATATGAGAGGGCCATGGGGCATCCCTAAGGTAAACTAATGAGTGTTATGTACTGAACGTTTGTCTTTTAAAAATGTTATTTTTAGCCAGACATGGTGCCACATACCTATAATTCCAGCACTCTGAGGCTGAGCCAAGAAGATTGTCCAGTGTTCAAGGCCAACTTGGGCTAATAAGTGAGTTCAATGTCAGCCTGAACTGCATAGTGAGACCTCTTCTCAAAAAGTAAAAAAAAAGCTAAAATGTGTTATGTTTAGCCTTCCAAGCTCTTCAACTGAGTATAAGATTTAATAATTTGTTTACGGTAAAAAGCTAAAGTATTGGAGCTGAAACCAAAACCAAGTCTATCCTGTTCTGGTTTGATTCAGTCTTATGCAGTGTTTATTGTGAAGTGCCATATGAAGTCACATGAATTCATCTAATTTTACATTTAATGGGAGAAAAGGTAAATGGTAGAAATCACTTAAATTTGTCTCTTTTATTCTGATTCAATGAATTGAAGTGGCAAATGTGTTTTCAATTTAGCAAAAATATTTCAGTATTATTAAAACGAGTATCAATTCATTTTCAACAGTATGAAAACATAAAATATAAATAAAATAATGCAATACTTTTTTGTTGAACAGTGACAGAAATTTGAAACTGCAGCTGTTGTATAAATTCCTTCCATTTCCTACTTTTACTTCCCCACAAACAGATTATGCACTCAGATTTCACAGTTAAATATTTACCAGTTCATATGCACCGGGCACCCTCCTCTTACTGCCCCCAAGGAAACAACCAAACAGCATAAATTATTTTATACATGAAAGGCAATAGTCTATCTATTGAAAGCTCTGTCTCATAGAATGTGTATTGAGGTTTCCAAGCAACAGAAAAATTCTAAAAGTCTGCTTTGGGAACTTTTTAGTAAGGGTATTTTAAAAAAATCTACCATATGAAAAGAGAGTTTCTCGGAATGAAAGATATTTCATCATGTGCACCTAGTGACTTCAAAATTGTTTAAAAAAGCAAAAAAAAAAATATTTTCTTGACAATGTATAATTTATCTCTATGCATTCATAGCCATATGAAATATCAAGATTTTGGCTTGTAATGTCAAACAGTTCTTGCACTTACCCCTCTAAACACTAGGGAAACACAAAATTATTTGCATCAGATGGATCAAAAAACTAAGTTGACCTAGAACATGCCTTACTAACTGTGTGATAATAAACAAGCTCTTAAAGCTCTGTGATTCAGTTCTTTAATTTGTAAAATGAGCCAAAGGTCTCCTAGGAGTTGTAAAGATTGAGTTGTTCTAACTCGTATGCTTTGAATAATGTCTCACATAATTGGCACAATTATAACTATAAATTAGTGTTCTGTACATATAATTGCAAACTAGTATACACAGACAGTATGAAAACTTCAACAAACATTTCTATAACATTTCTCAAGCTGATTAAAAATCCATTAAAAAGAACCTAGTTAAAAAGACTTGATGCAAAAGAAAACAAGATGGTGCAATGATACATAATACAATCGGACACAAATATGCGCATGTTCTTATTTGAGTAATTCATGGATAACACATTGCAATAAATTTTCTTTATGATAGTTCAAAAGAGCCTTTTTATTTTGGAAGATTGGTAACAACTGCACCCTCTTTTCCAGATAACAATTTCCTAGTGAACAGTAGGAACAACAGATATGACAAGAATTGGTTCTCAGAATGCAGAACATAATTTTTAAAATGGTATCACAAAACTTAATGCAAAAATGCTGAGGCTGATGCTCATATCGCAGCAAATCCACATGGATATATTTAGGAGCAAGCTCGTAAACATATGCCATATCACACAGTCATCGCCTTTTGCTTCAGAGAAAAATAGTTCAAGTCTAATGAAACAGTTTCTGTATCTAGAGCAGTATCTACTTTGGAATTCTTAAGCTATATTAAGGAGGACATAAAACTTTGTGCATCCCCATTATTAAAATTAGAAGTACCAAAAGCATGGAAACCGACATCAGCTGCCGCATCCTGAGTGGGATCTTCCTGCCACATAAGAATGCGTCTCCAGTCGACAAACATGACAGTCGTATAAATTGAGGAGCCCATAAATGACAGCTTGCTGGCTTAGTATCTCCTCCAACAGTCACTTAGGCTTTCAAATAAGCACATGAAACTCAAGATTTCATAAAAATGAATTTAACTCCAATATTAAATAATTAGGTGAAGAACTATCTGGAAATTGATTCTCTATAAAAGATGAACGGTGAGAATGGACATTGAAAATTAAAAGTACTTGAAAAATACTCAAAATATCTACTTACATGTGAGAAAACTTTCATGAAGCCTCTCTAATGCTCTGATTGAATTTTGCAGCTATGGGCAAGCACCTAATTAACAAAAGCTACATATAGTATGCACTTAAGTAATGCATCTACACAAATCTAAGCATAATCACTTTAAAATCTTATGAGAAATCTAATTCACTTGTTATAACAAATCAGCAATATGGCAAAACAGGTGGCTGACACATAATTTGATTTACTGCAACAAGCTGTAGGCAAAATCAAATAAGTATAGAAATTTATAGCATTATCTACTGGAAAGTTGTTGGAAATTTTCATTATTTCTCCATCCATCCTTTCATGAATCCATCCACTGATCCATCCATCCACATGCTCACTTACCACATTAGTGAGATTTTGAAAAAGCCTGTAATAATGAATTTTATTTCAGAAAAAATACTAGAGGCTTGCTAAGGAAAGCTGTATCTCTGATTGCATATGCCTAATAAAGCAACATAGAAATCATCACTTATATATCTGTAGACATCATGTTAAGAATGTACGCTGATCATTTACTCCTCTTAGAAACCGTTGAGCCAGGTATGAATTTTAGCTCATTTCCCATCAGGAAGCTGTAGTGCAGATAGTTGCGTAAATTCCTTGATGTTGCTTATGTGCTGGGAGAACAGTGAAGGTTCCAATCTAGAAATTTTCACTCCAGAAATCTTACTCTTAATAAACAAATGTTACTTTTCACATAGATAGATGGTGTTTTGCATCAAATCTTCAAAATTATTTTCTGTTCCGAAAGAGGAAAGAAAGATTTCACTGAAAGCTGAGATTCCCTTCAGTTCAGTGATCCCACTCTTTCTAGCTTTCATTGGTTTTCATTTTCTCTGAAATTCTACAACATCTATTCAAGGATAAGTCAGAGTCTGCTTCACGGAATATGCTGAAACCAATCTTTAGGAGTATCGATATACATTGTATGATTTCAGCTCTTCTCCCTTTCTTAATTTTGTATTACTAACTCTCAGTGTGTTTAGTCCCAAAATCTTACTAATATGCTTACACCTTTTGGAAAATGGAGTGCCACTAAAGGGTAGGAGAAATAGCTATGATGTAAAATTAATTCAAGGTTTCCAGTCCAGGTAATATGATGATAACTGTCTCTCCCTGCTCCCCAGGCTCCTCGGCACAAGGCAATAGAAGGTCTGACAAGTTGAAAGAGGTGGTGGGGAGATCAGGGACTCAGGACTGGAAAAGCATCTTAAAAACGAATGTCTTATCATGTCCAGCTAGCAAACGAAGGACCCCAGGCCCTATCTTCCCTAACCCCTAGCAAAGCAGGGGAGGGCAAACCAGTCCTGCTCACGCCTCTTCTCAATGAAAGCAGAGCCACAGCACACCAGAGAACTTGGGAGCATCCAGTGAAAGAAACTATACAGAAACCTTTTACATTTATCCTAAACTTGGTGTTCTTCACTGGCCGGATAATTTTCTCCTGACAGATCAAAAGATGCTATAGACCTGGGACACCAGTAAAGCCAGAGGCCATAAAAACCCTAGGCCTGGATGCCCCCAGGGCCTGAGCCTCCCCTCCCCTGGCCAGAATCACCACATCTTCACATATATCCAAAAGGATTTCTCTGCCCCAAGTTCCTTGCTCCTGGAAGATACCCTTAATTTCCTCCTTCCTAAATGGACAACACTTTTTCTGCACAAATGCTGTGCAGAACCAAAATTTTCTTAGGGACTTTTCACTAGGGATTTCTTTCTCTAGTGAATGGTACCAGAGTACCAGGCTTAGCTGCTCTCTTTGTCCTCACAAGTAGGACCAGCAAGGACAAGTGGAAACCATGAGAGTGCAAATAAATTATTTAGACTGAAGTAGCACCCTAAGGCTCACAAAGTTAGACTGCTGATGAAACCAGACCGTCAGTGCATAGAATCAAACCGGGACCAAACCTACATGGGATGAATGCTAAATATATGTTTAATGGGATCCAGAATCTCATAACACAGTAAGAAAAAAGAGTGGACAAGATAAAAGATGTTTCACAGAGAACGAGGCCAATTACAATTTGAAAGACAAAAGACAATTATCTAGAGCCAATTAGCTGAGTCACATTATCGGAATTATCTGAAAAACTGTAAAGCAAATATCATATAAAATATTTCAGTGAAGAATTTCAACTTTCCTTGAAACAAATGACAAAATTTAAAAACACTCAAAAAAGAAATAGAAGCAAGGAATTGTAAGTTACGAAACTTGAAAGTAAAATACTGGAGATGAAAACAATGGCTGGCTGGACTCAGTTTGTGAATTGTGATGATAAAGCACAAGAAGAAGCTGCAGCTGGGGCCACAGAAGAGACTGAATCCAAAACAGCAGACAGAACACGGGAGAAACAACCCGCGTGGCCTCAGGGACCCGTGAATTGTATCCAACATTCATACAGCTAATCTAATTCTGTCGCATTGGATGTTTGGCATCTGAATTTTAACTATTCATTGTATAACATCTGCATTACGGGTCTGTGTATGCAATTCAGACTTTGATTTTACCTCCAAAATAGTGTAACACATAGGCACTGTTTACTTTTTATATGTAGATTATAACCTTATTGCATATTTTAAATTTAATACCTATTAATTTTTACAAAAATGTGCTATATTAAAATACATAATCGAAGAATCAATACTGTTCCTTTTCCACAGCAATATTTTAGAGCATATCACTGAATTCCAATAGTCCCCACTGTTATTACAAGATGAGAAGCATAAGAAAAATTCAAATTTCTTTAGGATGTATGTGTTGGATTGAAGGCAATATAATAAGGGCATGGGGTAGAGCTCAGAGGCGTGCCTCTTGCCTGGCAAACACGAGGTCTTGAGTTTGATTTGTGGTACCGAAAATAAATAAATAATGTAATATAATGAGACAGAGAAAAATGCCTTGTCACTCATGAATATTGTTTATTATGATTCTCAGAATAGATCACTGCATTTTGCAAAATAATGTTTTATTTGTATCCCTGAAACACATAACAATAGGTATATCATGTTCTGTATTTTCATTGTTATTCAGTTGAGAATATAAATTCTATGAATTTATTTTAATGTTCATTTTAGCTATCATTAGCAGTATGAAAGGATGGATTTTAGATTCTTAGACTATATCTTTCTGAGTATCAGAAAAATATATAAAAGAAAGCATGACTCTGTCTGGTATTTCAGTATATTTTCTATTGTAATAAAACAAAATAAACACAGAGTAATTCAACCTGGATCATGAGATGAAGAGATTTACCACCTCAACTAATAAAATTTCACTGAGAAGGGAGGTACCATGCTGTTTAATTTAGCAGTGCAATAATGCCATGAAAACTCCAATTTTGTTCATTCCTTTTCTTCCTATGCTATTTATTCTAACATTAGGCTCCTTTTTAGTTGTAAGTAACTATAGGGTCACTTGTTTCCTTGTGTTCTTTAAAAGATAGATTTCTTCTGAAAGTTGTCTCAGGAGGTTAAGTAAATTTGATTATTTATCTCTCCAAAGGCCCGAGAATCTCCTCACAGTAATATTGGACCACCCTGGGTCACGTGCCAATCACTGCAACGGGAAATGTTGCCAATGGATAGAATATTAGCAGTGTTCCCTGCTTTACAATGAAGTTGAAGCCACCTTTGTCAAAAAAATTGGCAGGGGAGCTGTGGGCGTTAACCAGAGAAGGGATGGGGTACTCAGTGGGCAGACACAAGACAGTGCAGAGGCACATGCAGCTCCAATCCTTGCATGCTGAAAAAAACGTAATTCCTAGGGACTACACATACCATTGTCCTCTCTCCCCTTATGAAATGTGAACCTGTCAAGTTTGTTATAAGAAGTTGAAAGAGGCTCTGTTTCCAAAATTTATTAAGCATTACCAAATACACATATTTTAGACCTTAGTGATCTTAGTTTTCTGTGGAGTTGGCCTATTATAGATAGAAAATATTTGGAGGGTTAAAAAAGGATAAAATTGAAGTAGCTTTTCCACAGATAATTAATATATTTATGCTAAATAAACATTGTGATATTTAACTTTTGCAAATCTTTAATGGTAGGTTCGTTTTACTCTAGCAAAGGGCTGGAAATTCAGGTTTAAAGACGTTAAATGATGATCCTGTGACTATGCAGGCATTACGTCCTGCTGATTCTAGTATTTATTCTATTTATTATCAACCTTCTGCAAAGTTTTACCAAGTTTTAAGATCAAAACAGGAATAAAAGTCATAACACAGTGTTGGATACTTGGCCAAGTCTTTTAACTCGAACAGGAGCCCTATGTCAATCATAGGAAAGTCTGCTTCACCCAGATTTTTCTGGATTGGGACCAGACTCCAGGGAACAAGAGAGAGACACCTGGATGCATGACTTAATTCTAACTGAGAATGCCAAGTGAGCAAGTTATTTTCATTTGGGTGCTTTCCAGAAAGAAAATGACCAAATCATTTTCATTCCCCCTGAAGCCATTAGTCCACTGTTCTAATATATACGAGAACAGCTCCTCTTGCAGAAAAAAAGAGAGTAAAATATCAAGTAATTACAGCGGTAAAATTATCTGTCTCCTAAATAGAGTTTTCTCCTAAGAGATTCTTTAGGGAAAAAGTAAATTTCACACTATAATCTAGCTTTTTAATTAAACTGTACAAAAAAATCTTAATTAAAGTGAGACACTAAGGAAAGTCTTTCCATAATTACATCAATATTTGAAATGCATTGTTTTATCCTTGAATTGAAATCAAATAAAATATCCGTGCTATTTCAAATAATTAATTAAAAACAATAATTGCTAGATTCAATGAAGATTTTTCCTAAACTATCTGGAATTTTTTTTC
The DNA here is from genome assembly GCA_004027295.1 of Dolichotis patagonum. Lineage (NCBI taxonomy): Eukaryota > Metazoa > Chordata > Mammalia > Rodentia > Caviidae > Dolichotis > Dolichotis patagonum. The sequence goes on along the minus strand of PVJX010011963.1, from coordinate 34,509 downwards.
CCCAAAGAACATAACATTTGCTTGAGAAAAACACTGGTATTTATTTTTTCTTATATTTTAAGTAATAAACATACAGAGATTGTTTGTATTTTAAGCAAATTTAAAAATCCCAGTACCTTTTTGGTAACAGTTGCATTGAAATGTAATTCAAACACCATTAAGTGAACCATTTAAAAGTTAAGACCTTGATGATTTTTAGAATAATCATGAGTTGTACCATAATCACCACAATAAAATTCTAGAACATCTTAAATACTCCAAAAAAAACCCCCTCAAAACCAATAAGCATTCATTATTCATTCTTCTACCTCACTAGGTCATTGCTACCCTGTATCTACATTCTATCTCTATGAATTTTTCCATTCTTGCCATTTCTTACAATTGGGACCATGTAATAGAATCTTTTTGACTTGTTTCATTCAGTTAGAATGATATGGATAAGGTTTATTTTAGCTGTTTATTTTAGCAGGCACATACTCCCAGCCATTTTTGAGGCTAAATAATATTTCACTGCACTGATATATCACATTTGTTTATGTTTGTCTTTAATCAAAAGCATTTACTTTTTTCTCATTTTTGACTCACCCATTTTGCTGTTGCATATATATTTGTGCAACCTTTTGTGTAGACATAGTTTTCATTTTTTTCATGGGTATTTAATCGGAACTAGAATTGCTGAATCATTTGGCAACTTTAATTCTGATATTATCCAAATAATGTTCAACTATATATCATTTTGAGGAAATATTTTATGTAACCTTTTAAATGATTTAAGAACTGAAACCTGAACAATGGTCACAGAAGAACTGAGCAGTGCTCTCACTATATTTTTATGTTTCTTTCTAAAGCAAAGGAGAAAATTGTACTAGGACATTACATCTATTTTTAGGGTTATTTTCAGTGTTGAATTAAATGGCTGTTCATATTATAAAACAATGCATGGCTAGTAATGAAAACATTTTAATAATACAAGATAGAAACTATCACTACTAAACTTTTCAAGTTACTCATTTCTTTTTTTTTCTTTTACCGGAGATTTTAATTAAACAATTTTTTCACATCTGCTTAAATTCTTGTCCAGTTTACACTCCACCTCACCTACCAGTAAATAAATACTCTCATTTAGTCATGTTCCAAATTAACATTTACATAGTTGTGTGTGTGCAAAACAACATAAAGTAACAATATACTTCATCATCAATAGCATTTGTTGTAGCTTATACCAACTATGAGCCAATAATAAGAGGAATAAGTACCACTGTTATCTATCTGAAGATCACAAAGTAGAAAAGTAGGCAACATAAATGAAGTAAATAAGAAAAATGTGACAGATGGCTCTGATACTTAGCAGTACTGACACAGTAGCCCTGTAATTAAAGAGAGAAAACACTGTAGAGTGAGACTTAAGAAATATCTATTTTGTGATATGTTGCTTTCTTTCAACTACTTAATCTCATCCCTTTAAATTGCCCTTATGTTTTCTCAGTCTCTAGAGATACCATTCAGTAGCAGAACCTTTACATATAATAAACTGGCTGATGTTGGAGGTGCCAAATAAATGCCAATTCCGATAAGATATGAGGCATGTGTTTGCAGCTGCTATAGTCTGGGAGACCCAAACCTCCATTCCCAGACTGATTCATTCCCTTTATTGTCTATGTCACCTCTGGCAAGCACTTACTTGCTCTGGGCTCCAGTGTTCTTATCTGCAAAACGTAGTTCAGTTTCCTGCTTCATCCGAAGGAGCTTGTATAAATCAAATAAACTTATACTTTGCTGCAAACTAGCTGTTTAACCTTGAGCAAACCTCACGGTTGTTGGAATATCCCTCAACAAACCTTCTCAGACTGCTTTTTTCCAAGCAAGTGGTCATTGCACTTCAACAAACAATGGACTTGCAGTTTAGAATAGCAGGAACATGTAACACTTTAGTATTCTTTAGCTTGTTACAGAACCTGAAGCATATTATAAGAGAACTGCCTGTGTCCAGACAGAGCACTTCCTGAAAATCACACAAAACTCAGAGCAGCTGGTACTTCAGTGGGAATGGGCAGTCAGAGGTATCAACTATATTAGTGAAAAAGATTCCCTTTGGAACCAAACTCTGGCCAAACTCCTTTAGATCTTCTTGACAAGGCAGCAACTTTGGCCAATAAACTCATGACTAAAAGTTAGCTATGGTTTCTAACAGGTTAGGGATGCATCCTTAGGATGACTCTAACGTATGCGCTGAAGAATGCTCCAAGCGTCTCAAAGCTGAGTTTGTTCCAAGGAATAGCTCAAGACAGGGCCCCATCTCCTCAAATCTGTGGGACAGTAGAAACCTCTCACTTCATTATGTGCCGTTAGCAAATCCAGGTGATTTCACATGGGCTAATTCCTTTCTCTTGTTTTTCTTTTTTGTCTGCTTGTTTTGGCTTTGCTTTGATTTTGTTTTGCAATTTTGAGTTTTCTTGGTGGCATCTGGGACTGTCTCTCAAAGGCAAGTGCTTTGAGAACTTACACCTGAGCCAGGGGCACCACTGGGAGATGGGAAAACCGTTAGGAAGTGAGGTCTAGGGGAGTAAAATTAGGTCATCTGGGGTGTTCCCAGAAGGTGTATAGATATTCAGACTCCCTCCTCTTTTTTTCTATTTGCTTTCTTCCCATTTGGAGATGAGCAGGCTCTTCTTCCATACACTCTTGCCACGAGTGACTGGGACACCCCTGGCCTAAAGCAAATAGGCCAACTCACCATGGATGGAAGCTTCTGGAATTGGAGCCAAAATAACCTTTACCTTCTTTAAGTTGATGGATCTCAGGAGTTTGGTACAGCAACGGGATGCTGAGCATCACACCTGACTCTGCTGAGCCTCACACACTTTCCTCCCCACCCCTTATCCTCCCTTTAGAATGCTCAGTCACAATGCACCAAAACCAAGTGCAGCTCTATATTGAAATAATGCATCAGTGATTTAAATCTCTCCTTAACACTTCAGTGTCTGGTTATGCTTATCTTTGACATAAATTCTTTAGAAAGAAAATGAAAGGCAAGGGAAAAGCTTAGACTATATTATGTCTTGGTAATTATGTTCTGATGCTTTCAAAGGGTCAAAGGTTCAGATGTGATGAAAGAGTTTTCCTCAGTCACCTGCAACAAGCAAATTTGCCTGCCACTCGCATGAAAGATAGCCGCTTGTCCAAATCTACAGGACAGTAATGAGAATGGAATGAAATACATTAAGCAAGCAATAGGAAGCAGTTATTTCTGACTGTGTTTATAAAGCATGATCTCTCATCTCCCATCCATTTGTGTGACATTTGGGGTCAGAAAAAAAATCAAAGTTCAGTTTGGTGGAACCGAGTATAATATTTGATAATGCTTATGAGAAGCTCTATGGTTCTGTGATATTTGCGTTAGGGGCTAGCTTTTCTCAGGGCAGGTTCTACACAGAACTGTACTTCTTCTCACAAAACCACAGGTTCTTCCTATTCCTGCTGTTGAAAGGAGTATATAGGGAAATAAAGATACACAGAGGGAAAACACAACATGATAAAAAGGAAAAAGATCTCAGAGGAACAGGAGAGGGCAGACATTTGCAAAGTACACACAGCCACCTCCCGCATGCCTGTGACTCAAAAACTTAGAGGAACAGATACCAATACGTTTTGTTAAAATGTAAGTGATGACACCTGTGTTTAAAATCTGAACTTGGAATAAGATAACTGAGGGGAAAAAAGTGAAAACTCTTTCCTGTGGATATTAAAACCAGGGATAAGTGATCAATCATTTCAACACAAATGGAAGAAGGGAGAACAGAAGCAGGTCACAGAGTTTGAAATATGAAAAGGCGACATCTGGACTAGCTTGGCACACACAGGTACTACAGACAGCATTGCCTGAGAAAATATTAAATGAATGAACGGATGCTTTTGGTCATGCCAGAGGGAGACATTACTCCTTGCATAGTGAGGATTGATTAGAAGTCAGTATCAAGTACAATTATTCAATTCAGCAATAGTTATTAAGCCAGGACGTAATCGAGACCTTAGAAAGAAAGCAGGGAATAAACACAGTTGGTCATGCGTATTCATAGAATTCTTACACACAGACTTGACCAACAGCAGATCCAACATATTTAGAAAAAAAATTGAGTCCACAGTGAACACACACAGATTGGGGAGTACTATTCCTGAAATAAAACAGTATAACGAGGACTTATATCACATTTACATTATATTAGGCATTATACATAGACTAGAGACAATTCACAGCAGGGAAGAAGGTATACACGGTTACATACAAATACTGCCATTTTATGTAAAAGAGTTGTGCATTTGCAGATTAAGGTATCTGAGCATTCTGGTACTAGTCCCTTGTGGAATCTGTGGGAATATTCAATAAAACAAATTGTCTTAGTTCTCTTGGAATTTGCACTGCTGTGGAGGGACACAAATAAAATTAAGCAGCTATTTAGCCCTTTCGTATATCAGGTAAAGGAGGTAAGGGTGTGAGAGCCATACAGAGATCTGAGGGAAGAACTTTGTGATAAAAATAATAATAACAATAATAATAATAAAACCAGCAGTGGAACAACATGTGTATAGAGGCTTTTGTGGCTCTGCAGAAGGATATAAGAAAGAGCTAGATAGTCAGCTAGATAGTTGCTGTGCCCGAAACAAATGGGTGAGTGTGTAGATTCCTCATCAACCATGCGAAGAGCTTTGGTTTCTATGAGAGAGACATGGAATGTCACTAAGAGACACTGTTCAGACTGGAGCTGGGTTAGGAAGATCACTTCGGCTGTCATATCAAGAATAAACTAGAGAAGAGTGGGTGAATGCAGAGACAAGAACATACTTTGCTTCCAGTCAGAAGGCTGCAACAATAACCCAGGACAAAGGCAGTCTAGGCTTTGTTGAGATAGCAACAGCAGAGATAACTTAGTTGCTCTTCTTGTTTCTGAGACAAAATGCTTGACAGCCAAAGCTAAAGAAAAAAAAATAAAGATTTAGGTTTAAGCAAAAGGAAAAATGGACCCAAGAAAAAGGAAAAGGAGAAATTTCGAAGGAAAAACCAAGAATAGATATGAATATTTATGCTGGTTAATTTGACTGTGAGTGAGTACAGAAGTGATTGGATAGTAAGGGCACTGATGTCACCAACAGTCACTGACAAGTTCAGAGGTGAATGGGCTCACAGAAAGTGGGACCTAGTGGAAGAATGTGGGTCATTAAGAGGACACAATTTGGGGGAAAATGTCTGGGGGCTGGCGCCTTCTCTAGACAGTCTTCCTGTCTCTCTCCTTCTTGGATGCCATAATTTGAGCAACTTTTTCCAGCAGACTTTTCCCATGAAGTTGCTGCCTTGGAACCATCCAACAATGGAGTGAAACTTCTGAAACTATGAACCAAAATAAACAGCTCCTCTTGTCATTTGCAGGTTTCAAATGTTTCTTGCCAGCAACAGGAAAGACGACCAATATGATACACTTTTAATGTTCTTTTCTGTACAATAAAATTTTAAAAAATACATATATAAGCACTCTTCTTGGGAAGTCATCATGGACTAAAAAATTTTCAAAACCATCACGTATTGAAAGACATAAACTGTGTGAAATAACTGATCTCTGAGTACTAAGCCCTGAAACACTACAAGATGCTGAGATCTAGATGCTAAGGTGAAAATAACACCAAGAAAATCTAAGAACACTCAGCAGTGAAGTTGGGTGATAACCGGGGTTCTGGTTTTGTTGCCATTGTTGCTGTGTTTGTTATTATTGGTTGGTTTTACCTGGAAGTTAAGTGGCAGCAATAGTTCCAGGGACAAGGAATAATGAACTGTGACAAAGTTGTTTAACTCACTCACTCTCACAAGGTGAGCACTGAGCATTGGTTATTCTTTTGGTAACTAAAATTTCAGGAGCACCTTCAAAAGTTTTCCCTGATGAAGCAGGGGACAAACATGCCTCGGAGGACTCATCATGAAATGGGGGAAGGAGTGATTGAAGACAGGAAGTGGATAACTTCATGTTGTAAACTGCGCAGAGGTATGAAATGGTAGGTGCAGAAAATAAATTTTTGATGGGAAAATTAATAGTGTGTTTATATGTTTATTAGAATAATCCATCAAGGTGTGGGATTAAGGATATGGTGGAAAGGAGAAAGAACTCTGAAGAAGGCTGACTTTGAGTTGACCACAAGGGATGGAGCATGACAAAGTGGCTGGTGTGACTTTGGATAGACCATGATGATCCTGTGTATGTAACTGCTCAAAATAAACCTTATGAAATCCTCCTCCTGCAGTGTAAGTACACATAAGAACAGCCTTGTGGATTCATGTGATAGCCTGCTTAAAGAAGATACAACTCGGATTTTACATTCCGAAGGACAATGTAAATTTGCTTTGTTTGGGGTGTTTTGTTTGGTTTTGTTTGGTTTGCTTCTGAGACAGAGTCTCACTATGTACTTCACATTGACTTTGAAATCACAAAAATTCACTATGTAGTCCAGACTCACCTTGAACTCACAGCAATCCTCCTGTCTCAGCCTATCTAGCACTGGAATTACAGGTATGAACTATACTTGGCTATAAGAATAAATTAAAGAGTTTACAAAAAGACCCTATTAAGTAGCTTATTAAATGCTAGATGTGTCTCATTAAAAGTAAATGTATTAAGGAAGATTATTCCAATGTTATTATAATGTAAAAAATGTATAACCCATTTTCAAATTTAGCTCAGAAAAAAAAACCCTTAGTTCCCTGATAGAACCCAAACTCCAGATATTAAAAGAACAAGGCCTACAAAAGGTAGTACTGTGATTTGAATGCAGAGCCTTGCACATGTAGGCATGTACTCTACTACTGAGCTACATAAACCCCTAGGCCTTTTTCAGCATTATTTTGAGGCAGAGTCTTACTATTGTATCAGCCCAGTCAGAAACTTGTGATCCTTCTACCTCAGGCTCCCCAGAACCACCGGTTATAGGCTGTGCCTGGAAAAAACCAGCTTTAGAGAGCAAATTTTAATGAGCATTTTGGCTGCTATTCTGTGATTTATTCAAATAAAATTCTATGTTAAGTGATATTTCAATAAGTACTTTTTAAAAGTTTAGTCTGTATTTTGAGCTTATTAATTTTATGCCTTATAACAATAAATTCTTCTTTGCAACATGCAATATAGGCTTTTAATTAAAATCAAATGAAGGAAAAGTAGATAGGCAAGGATATAAAGAATGAAGTGCACCATTCCCACAGACATTATGGAGGAGAAGAAAAACTGTTTTCACTGTAACTTTTCTTCTTGATTCATTTACCCAAAAATTATCACCACTACAATCCACACTGCCAAGGTTACTTTAGGTAATTAAGCTTTCGCTTTTTTCCTTAGAAACATAATGACATCCTAGAATAAATAAAATGATTGTCATAAAATAGTATATTTTCCTGTTTTATTTTACTTTGTGTATAAGACAGAGGAAAAAAATACAAGAAATCTAAATGGGTTAGTGGCTTATTTAGCTAAAATGACAAAAACAAGATAAACTAAATGCTAATTTAAGCAATTAATTGATTAGCATATAATTTCTGGTTTTCAGTAATTCATGAATTTCTACAATCTTTGTTGTTGTCGTTGTTTTCTTAAAATTTAGATTTGGTACATTTCCCTCTTGGTCTGCTCCGTGGTTGTCAGTTTAAATTTGCAGAATTGTTGAATTGCAGCATATATTTAGGTATAAAATTGTTAATAACGAGGCCTTAAAATTAAGTTTTTAACATACACAGAAGTATCTTGGTCCTCAACCAGTAAGAACCTGAATAGATGGAATTCCAATAGAGGACAGTGAGGTTCTATGGACCAAGCAATGAGTTATGTTTGAACATGGACTAGAAGATGAGCCAGACTCACTCTGCAGAGCAAGCGCATCTCCAGGGGAGCGATATTCTTTCTTCATAGTGAGCTGGTGTGTGTGTGTGTGTGTGTGTGTGTGTGTGTGTGTGTGTGTTTTGCCAGGGGTGGGGTATTTATATATTACTAAATCTGACTTTACTGTGAGTTATGCAAAAACCTGAACTGCTGGATGCCACTGGAACAAAATAAAACCATGCTAACACTGGTGCTACCATGATTTTGTAGTTTGCAGACTCAACTGAAGTCTCAGCTCTGGTCTCCCGTCAATATTGTGTCCACCATAGCAGGTATGTTTTCCAATCTTAAACTTACAGCCACGTAGTCGTCTGATTTATTTTCTGCAAATAAACTTACTGCTTTTTTCTATTTTTAAAAACTATTTGAATATAACATTATCAATAGTTACCCCAAATCCAACAAATCCCTCACAGCTGTCTCCACTCTATTTTTTTCCTGTTTTACATGGACATGTATTCCATGCATTACATGGACATGTCCATCTTAAAGTTGAACTCTTCACCAGTTTAGGACCTCATTCACTCTAAAATCTTGAAGCTTCCATCAATAGACATTTCTTCCTCTTTTATTTTATTATCTCCCATGAAATTTCTCTGTGTTGTGCTATTTTAAAAACCACACTTGAATCATTTTACCATTAAGCCCCAATGTTCCTATTTAAATCGTGATGCAATTAGACTAGGCACATGCTTCATTTTTTTCTAGCATTTAGGTATTCATAATTACTAGACCCACAGGGTTACTGAGATATTAAAATATCTTTCACAATTCTTTAATATCTGAGATGATATCATCGGAACCCATATTCATTCAGTAATCAATGCCATTCTCTTCAAGACAGAATCTAGAGAAAATTCTTATTTTCAACTTTAGGATAAAAAGACCTTCACATATCATTCTTGGTCTTCTTAAAAAGTAACTAAATTATTAAACTATATAGATATAGATATAGATATAGATTAGATATAGATATAGATATGATCAATATTGTGAGTGCTTAAATTTTCAAAAATGTATTACAGGGCTGGGGATTTAGCTCAGCAGCATAAGTGCCTGCCTTGCAAGCATGTGGTTGTGAGTTCCATCCCCAGTACTGATAAAAAAAAATGTATTACAGTAAAAGACACATTGTCATTAATCGCCTCAAAAAACCCCTCTCTCTTTGAACACACTTATTTCATTTTCCTGTCACTTTCTGAAAGCAGTTCTGGAATCCTTTTTCATGAATGTCTTTAAGGGATTCAATCAACAATGGGTGAAGTTGCCGCCCAATATCATTCAAAGGAAAGACAGGCTAGTAAAAAGTAATAGTGTGCCTCCATTTACCATATTCACCAGCTCTGGGACCACATTAGTTCTAGTTCTTTCTCAAAGTCAAAATGACCACGATAGGTAAATACTTATAATTGATTCAGGATATCGAGGTGGCCGCAACAGCATACCTAAAGGCACTCTTGATAAAAAGGACTTACAGAACTTCAAAAGTGGGAAGAATGACGAGATAAGTGTGTTTGAAGCAAGATGTAGTATTTTGAGGGAAATGAGTGGCAATATGTCTTTTACTGTAATACATTTTTAAAAATTTAAACATTCATCATGTTTTTCAAACATACCCTGATTAGTGTTACACGCATACAATGATTAGTGTTTGCTTTACAATGTAAGAGATTTGGAGCACATAATATTACACATGAACAGTACATTTTTGCAAAAAATAATACTCCACTTTCAACTTTGCAATGTCTATGTATAATGAGCTTTTCCTAGGTTAGTGAGTAAACGAAAAATGATAATTTAAATACCATTGATTCTGACCCCAAAAAGCTGATTGCAGTATTTTTCTGGGTTTTTTTATTCACTAAGGTTAAATTTATAACATCAGACTTTAAATTATGTCTGTAAATTAATGATTAAAGCAATGCACAAAATCTAATTGTTCTCAAGGGGCTCCTAATTAGATAAAGCCCACTTTTACCCTCACAGGGATAGAAAAATGTTTTAATCAGGAGAAATGTACTACTTGGAATGCTACCTTTCTGCTGTTGCTAAATAGTGTCATGAAAATCAATTTAAGTTTCCTCCATGCAGACGAGTGGGAGTTTGTTTCCAGTTAAGAAGGTGTCTCAGGCACTCTGTGCACACTTATGACCTTTGCTCACCTAGATTCACCTAAGTATGAAGTGCCTCGTGATGTAAAATTTAATATGCTTCCAGTTAAATGTTATATAAATCCACTGAGACAATGCTAACAAAATAGAAGTATTCAGAATGTATTTGAAAGAGAAAATCATTCCTAAATTGAAAAATTTAAAATTAAACCCCAGTAAGCAGAAATAGGAAGAAGTGTTGGCACTGACGTCGAAATTCCTCATGGGCTTTCTACAGTCTTTCGTTTCTGTGACTCTCTTCCCACATCCACTCACATAGCTTTTCTTTTGCACAATACAGTACATTTTCTGAAAATTCCTTATTTTCTTGAATGGTTCGTGTGCAAAGTATTGCAATAATATAATTTAAAAGTCATCTTGCTTGAACATACAAAATTTGCAATATGTAGTTTCAACAATAGATGCAACACATGTATATGCCAAGAGTGTTCAAATTCTGTTGCCACTTTGGATTGAGTGCCGTGAGGGAGAAAGAGAAGTGTAGTAGAGAAACACAGTAGGACCATGTGTGGGGAATCCAGCAGAGAAAAAAAATGGAGGAACTCTCTTTTGGGACATTGTTTTTTGGTTTGGTTTTGTTTTTGAAACAAGGTCTCAGTCACGAAATGACTTGGGTTGGGGTTGACCTTGTCACTCCCCTGCTCGGCTTCCCAGAGAGCTGGGCTTGCAGTCACGCACCACCTCAATTTATTAATGGTTTTAATAAGATGGAATTCACATGCCACAGGGTTTGCCAGTTTAAATGTTACAATTCATTTAGAGTATTCCTAAATTCATGCAACTATGACCACTGACTAATTATAGGATATTTCATCATTCTTTTTAGCCAAAAGGAAACACAGTATGCATTTGCTACCACACTATCTTATTATATCCCCCAAGTGCCAGCCACCAGTAGTTTGGTCTCTATGGATTTCTCTATTGTGAATATTACATACAAAGGTGAATTCAAAATATGCTCCTTTATGATTGCATTATTTGATTTAGCATAATATTTTCAAGGGACATTCATATTATGTAGCATGTATCACTGCTTCCTTTTTATTGTCAAATATTCTTCTATTGTAAAGATTTACTGCATTTGGTTTCTTGCTTCAGTTTATATTTGGGTTATTTCTACGTTTTTGACATTATAAAAATAATGCTTTTATAAACAGCTGAGTACAAAATTTTTATGGGAACATGCATTTTTATTGCTCTTGGATATATTTCTAAGTTGGCTTGTACAGTAACAGTTTAAAATACTGAGAAACTGACAGACCATTTTTAATATCTAACTGCTCCATTTTATATATGCAGCGCACTGAGGTTCTTATTTTTCTGCCACATGATGAGCAGTTGTTACCGCTTCTCTTTGTGATTATGCCGCACAAATTGTGAGGTGGTATCTAATGATGATTTGATGTTCATTTAGCAAGATGGTAAGGATGATGAGCATATTTTTCATACACTTGGTGTCCATTTGAACATTTTCTGCATCAGAGTCTATTTGGAGTTTTTATCTACTTTGAAACCGGATCATTGTAGTTTTATTACTAAGTTGTAAAACTTTTTCTGTATAAAAGTCAATTTTCAGGTATAAGATGTGTCACTACTTTCTCCAGCACTATAGGATATTTTTTATTTTATTAATGGTACCCTTTAGAGAACACAAGATTCCAATGTTAAGAAAGTCTACTTAATGTATTTATCTCTTTTTGTTTAAGATTTTCTGTCATTTGAGATGGTTGTAAATAATACATGATCATGAAATTTTTTCCTACATTCTGTATTAATATATTTGGTTTTAGGTTTTATATTTCAATGTACAATGTATTTTGAGTTCATTTTTGCATAAGGTGTAAAGAAGGAATCAAACATTCTGGTTGCATGTAGACATTAAGTAGCCTCCATAATATTTATAAAATTATTTTTTCTCCATTAGATTCCTTACCACAAATTGAAGATAAATTGACTATTAGTAAAAATGTTGATTTCTGACTCTAAATTCTAATCCATTGTGCTATATTTTTATCATTATGCCAGCAACATATTATCTATGTCTCATTATAGTTTTGTAATAACTTATTATATCTGGGCCTGTGAATCCTGCAGCTTTGCTATTTTTCAATTTTATTTTGGCGATTCTGGCAGTCCTATACCACGTGAGTTTCTAGACCACCTAATCAGTGCTGGAAACAAGTAGGCTGGATTTCTTTGGATCAGCTTGCAAAGAATCACCATGTTAGTAACATTCAGTCTTACAATCCATAAATATGAGTTGTACATTAATTTAAGTCTTTAAATGTTTTTAACAACTCTTTGCAGTTTTAGGGCATGTATCTTGCACACTTTTGTTAGCATTTTAACTGTAATGATTTTAATGTCATGTTTAGATTTTTTGTATTGAGTATATGGAAACATAATTGACTTTTGCATATTAATCTGCTGCTTCAAAATTTGCTGAATTGAAGTATTTCTTAGTTTTAATAGTTTTGCTTAGTGGCTACATTGTGATTTTCTTCATATAGAATCACATCATGCCCATGCATTAATAGTTGTATTATTTCCTCAATTCCTTTTGATGTTTGATATTGAACAGAAGCGTCAAAAATATGCATGTTGCTTTTATTCTTGATTCTAAGGAGATGCCATTTTGACTTGTTCATTTAAGGGATAGTATTTTGTTGTTTTCAGGAACATTTTTATCAATTTGCTTTTGCTCTTAATTTGTATTTTTTTATCATAAAGGGAAATAGCTTTTGTAAATCTTTCTTTTTCTGTGTACATTGCTATGATTAATTCTCATTTTATTCTGTTAATATGGTAAGTATATTGTTTTTATTGTTTTTTAGATGCTACATCAATTTTGAATTCATGTATCACACCTCACATGTTTATGGTGCATAATTCTTTGAATAGATTGCTATTTGACTATTAGTATTTAATTGAAGATTTTTAATTGAAGGATCTTGCTAAGTCAATAATTTGTCCACGCTGTGCCCAAGCTTAGTGACTTCCACTTCAACCTTTTAGAGTGCTGAGATTACAGGAATGCACCGCCAATCTCACCCCTAATTGAAGATTTTGAGGGTATGTATTCATAAGATACAGTACTTTAATTTAAGTACTATCCGTGTGTACTTTAATTTTACGGAAATGTTTTACCCCTAATTTTGGAATTGAAATATCTCTGGCTTCATAGAATAAGTTGAAATAGGTTCCATCCTCAAGTGTCTAGGAAAATCTTGCCTAAATATTAGTTAAGTACCTCTTTACATATTTAGCATAAATCAAAAGTGATGCAAAGTGTGATGGGTTCTTGACTTTAATTTGTGAAAAAGTATTATACTAATCCTTCAGTCCACTTCCCAGTGATGTTTCCAGTGAGATGTTCTAATTCTTCTTTAATCGAACACTGCAATTTTTATCTTTTTTAGAAGTTTACAATTTACTTTAAACCATCTAATTCATTAGTTTACAGTTTTTCATAATACTGAATTTATCATTCTTTTTATTTTGTAAGGTCAGTATTAATGTCCTTTCATTTTTTATTTCAGGGATTTGAATCTTCTCTCTTTTGTTTGATCATTCTAAAGGCTTATAATTTTTAAAAATGCTTTCAAAGAGACAACTTTTGGTTTCATCATGTATCTCTTGCTTCCATTTTCAATTTTATAATTTTCTCTCATTTTTCTTATTCTTTCTTTCTTTTAACCTACATTTACTTTGCTTTTTTTTTGTAGGTTTAAAGGGAATATAGTCAATGTTTATTTGCAGCTTTGTGTTTTTGTCATATTGTTTTAACAGGGATACTTAATTTATAAAATTCTAAGTACTGTGTTAGTCCATGTATCCAAAAGTTTTAACCGGTTTTCTTCATTTACATTTTTCTCAAAATACTTTTGGCAATGCACACTCATTACTCACATATTAGCTTTTCTCTGAAACTCTGGTAAATCTTTTTCTTCTTTTTCTCTTCAGATTGTATGATTCCTATCTTCATATTTTCTAACTCTTTTTCTGCCAGTTCAAATCAACTGATGCACATACAAATTTATTTAAACTACTGATTCTATTTTTTCAAATCTAGAATTTTCATTTGAGTCTTTTAAATAATTTTATCTTACTTGGTGATACAGTCATGTATTTAATTTGTTTAGTGTTTTCATTTGTCTTTGAACACATGAATAGCTGCTCTTCTGAAATCTACTGAGTCTGAACTATGACAGTTTGTGTTGTATGTTGTTTGCCAGGTATAAATCTTCTGTTGCTTTTTTTGTATTTAAATGTTTTGCTTCATACTGAGCAATTTAGAAGATATATTGCAACAATGCTGCATGCCGGTTTCTACTCCCCATTATCCCAAGGCCTTTTGTGGTGTTTTCTATTCTTACTGTTTGTCTAGCTTCTTAAAGTGCTTCCTGGGGGTCTCTTTGCTTTGCTACGTGAAGTCACCCTTCATAGCCATAAATCACAAATCACAGCTCAGGCCTGTGCAGTCACTTCTACATAACTACAGATCCATAGAGCTCCTGGCCGAGTCTCCTTCAGTTCTCTGTCAAATTGCCTTTGACTTGGCTGGTATCACATCTAGCAGTTAGCATCTGCCCATTTCAGCTGATCGTTCTATTGTATTAAAGAAATGCCCTGAGCATCCATTATTCCACTGTCTGATTCAATCAAATTCGGGTCCTACTGCAGGAGGATTTTAGAATACAGTTTGAGGTAGCTCTGACCACAGGAAGGAAGGCTCCTGTTACCTGTATCTTTCTTGCTTCTCCATGTTAGACTTTTAGATGATCTGGTATTTACCTTGCTCTCATAAAGCTACCAGTGTCCTCTTCATTAATTAGAATTAAATATCCATAATTTTTAATTAGTACTTTTAAGTGTAAGCTTCTCAGACTCTGTACCAACAAAATAATTTCCCTTGGAAATACATCAAGAGCACTCTCTTGTGTGCTTAACTTTTCTTTGGAAAAAAAAACTATAAAGTCAAGGATGCTGGTCCAATTCTACAAAAACCTGTTTTGCAGGGGTACCTGGGTAAGGAAAAAAAAAACTACAATCTCTCCCCATGAGTTTGCAGGTGCCAGGGGTAGTGGGACTCCAGGAACTGAAGCCAGCGACATCTCAAATGGTTTTCTGACCTACAAGTAAGAGGTGGATTGAGGCAGCGAGCCTCAGACCTGAGTTATACTTGCTGCGATAGCACTTCTACACCACAGAAGGGGTAGATGAGAAACTCGGGTGATCGGAGAATGCCCAGCAGTAGAGCCCAAAGAACTGGAATCTCTTATTCTGGTTGCATCTAGTCAAGGGAGAGTTTTTGTTAAGTTGAACTGAGTGGTTGTGAGGTTGGTTATGATACATACAGATACAGACTCTCCGTTTTTGCTGAGACCTGGTGAACTTCTTGAAAAAATACTCCTTCATTTTCTGCATGTCACTGCGATGACTTCCAGAGATCTTAAACCACCGTCTATCTTTTGTCTGTTTTATTATTTTAACCAATATGATAATCCCGCATTACCATTCTGGAAGCCATTCTCCTGACTCATCTTATTCTTGTTTCTACATGTACCCTTGAATTCTCATCAACTCCATGGTTTCGTCCTCTTTTTTTTTTTTCTTTATACACTCACCATTTACATGGAGATGACTCCTAGCTTCTCTCTCAGGATTCAATATAACATTTCAAATTTATAAATTTCTGTTCATTGAGCTCAGCAGGCTACACAAACTCAGAATCCTCCAAATGGAATTTGTTATACTTCCTCAAACATAATCCATTTCTTATTTCCCAGTCTAAGTATAGGTCTCATGGAATTGCTCATTTCAGCTTGAAATTCTGACATTCCACTGTATTTTAACTCTATCTGCATTCCCAAAGACCCTGCTCCTCTGTTCCCAGTAAGCAGATGATGATCATTTGATCTGTGTACACTAAGAAGCACCATAACCACACTCCTATTCTTATCAAAGCCTTAGTGCAGAAAATTGTGGAAACTGGCTGAATTATTAACATTCCAGGGATGTGCTTCATGCAGTGCACCCAGTTTAGCCATAGCTGATCTAATCAAGTTCAAGATCTTACTCAATTTCAGGCAAGTTACTTGAAAGGTTTTCTTAATTTATATTTATTTTCAAGTGATACATAAAACCATAAAATGTATGCATGTATGGTGTACTCTAAGGTCTTTTGTTACATGTATTCATTGTGTAATTTTAAAATTGCATTAATCACACCTGTTTCCTCAAATATTAATCATTCCTTTATGATGAAAAGATCATAATTATTTCTCCTACCCTTTTGAAATGTGAATTCTACTGTTTAAAGTCACCCTACTGTGCAATAACCCGAGACATTCTTTCCCTCCTCTAAGTGTAACGTAGTTTATCTTTTCATGTCCTTCTGTCTTGCTTCTCCCTATGTTTTTTTTTTTTTTTTTTTTTTGCGCTACTGAGGAGAGAACACAAGGCCTTTAAACTGAATTGCATTTTCAGCCCTTCATTTATTTATTTATTTATTTATTTAGAGATAGAATCTGTCTAAATTACTAAATTGATGTTGCTGGTCATTAAACTTGTAACATTTGCTTACGTCGCCAGGCCACTGCAATTATATGCTTACTCCTCCCTCTCCTCTTAAAGAAAACTCCATTTTCATGGGAGAACATTCTCTACCATACGAAAACTGAAAATAATCATATTCCTTTATCAAGAAAATGGAAGCAAAATATGTAAAGTGCTGCTTCAGTTAATCTTAGTTACCAACTTGACTGGGGCTCGAGATGTCTAGAACATTAGTAAAACACACTGCTTGGTGTGGCTGTTGGCCCCGGAGGCTTGGTCTCTGAGGCCTTCCTCTCTGGTACGGTTTCCTCTTCTGGTTCCCCACAGCTATCCATGCTGTAAGCCACTCTGCTCCATCACATCCTTCCGCCATGATGCTACTGCTTTGGAGCCAACCAGTCACAGACTGAGCCCCCTAAAACTATTACCAAAAATGAATCATCTCTCTTGGACACGGTAGTACACACCTGTAATTCCGGTGGGCTGGGCGCCTGGCACAGTAAGATCACAGGTTTGAGACCAGTCTAGGAAAGTTAGTGACTTAGTGAAAAGGATTCAAAATAAAATATCAGATACCTGGGTATGTAGCCCAGTGTGCACTCCCTCGGTTCAAGCAACTGCACCACCAAAAAAAGGAAAAAAAATAAAAACAGGAAGATAACACTGCTCTATAGAGTCTTATTTATTCTCTGGTATTACATTAAATAAACTGAATTTTAGTAAGTAGAGTTCTAAGAGATTTTAATAGCAAAACATATTTATAAAAATATATTTTATCAGCTCTGTCAGCAAAAATAGCATTACAATCAGAGAAAGAATGTCAAACATGAAGCTGGTTGTAAAATCAGCTTTAAAAAACAATCGAGGAAAGTTATGACCACCTGTGATAAGAAACTATACGTATCTGGAATGGAGGAAAAACACTCTTCTTGCTTACTTAAAATAGGGAATATAATTGTCAAATTTATATTGTTATTATGTGAATATAAATTTTCTTTAATTATATTTATTCAGGTTATATAATTTACATGAAATATTTTGTCATTAAGGCTTCAAATTTTAAGTATGAAGGTAAACATTTCTATTTTCAGTTCAAACAATAAAGCCTAATTTATGTGATAGAAATTCTATGGCAACTTAATAACATTTATATCCTCTGAGAATATAATAGAAATTGTGACTGCAATGCTTGTTTTAATAGAATAAGAGCTGTATGATTGCTTCCACTTCTATAGCACGTTCAATGTATTTCAGCTATCAAGTCGTGCCTCTGTAACTTTCATACTCAGTTTGTTATTATGAAGTTTTATATTCCTGGGAATTTAATTCTGGACACCATAAGTAAAGCAAATTAATTAGAACTCAATCAATGATAGTTTGGAGACAATTTGCCTGAGGAAATAGGTAAAGTTTAGGTTAAAACACATACTCCCAACAGAAGACCATCTTGCCTTTTGATGCTTAAGAATTTAAGATTATGAAGTCATGACACATCTCCAGTGAGATATTTCTACAGCATTGTGTGGGAAGCCTGCCGTTTCATTAATGAAATCAACTAGGCAGGAATTCCATTAAGCCATATATATTTAAACGGTAATATCTTCTTATTGTAATGTATCCATTCTCCAATTTGGTTTTCATGGAATGTAGTGATGACTTTGAAAAAAAGACAGCAACATGTTACAGTAATTATATAGTATAAGTCATACAGCTAAATTGAGACATTAAAGAAAATGTTATACCTCAACTCATTCATTGATATTATCGGAAATAGTTTGTAGCTGGCATCTGTCCAGTTCAAGAGAAACATACTACTTAGAAATAATGAACCAAGAAATGATCACAGCATGATTTGTATTTTAATAAGTTTGTATTTTACTTCAAATCAAAGTAATCTACAATGTGAAAGATAAAATGCCCCCTAAGGGAGCTATTGGTATGTGTAATAGTTGATACACTGTGTCAGCCTGAGAAAGTCCGAAGTTTAATCAGCTCAGCAGGGCACTAGGATCTTTACTTTGTAAACTTCCTGAGTCTGTGCAAGAGGAGGGCACAGAGGTGGTGTGAGTGTTACACCCACCCCAGGGCTGTAGCCTGCCTACAATACAAAGGAATAAAAGAAGCTCCTTCCCCAACGCTCCCATCTGCTCCTTACTTTTGCTGTCTTCTGTCACTTTGAAGTGTTGTCCCTCTACCCTGCCACCCTCCCGAGGAGCCAGCTGATTATGGACTGAAACTTCCACAAACTGTGAGCTAAATAAACTTTTCCTTCCTTAATTTTGAGTGTCAGGTATTTTGTTTCAGCAACAGAATAAAAGCAACCAAGACAACATGGTAATTAAGAAATATGGTGGCTGTTAGAGAAATGAACTGACAGTTTTTTCTCAGCATAATAGATAAAAATTGCACAAGTCCAAATTTAACTCCTGTAAGGGAAGCCATAGCCTTGTCCCTTCATTCCACAGTAGTAGGTTGTTTTGAGAATAAAATTAGAAATTAAGTGTTCAGTGGGGTGTAATTCTCTTATTTTAGACAGGAGACAAGGAATTGAGAGCACAGCTACACTGGTTCTTTGCTACGTAAATCTCCTGCAAAACTTTTAAAAGCATGAGGCTAATGGGGGTGGGTGGGATAGACCAGACAACATTAAGTGATTCTCCCTCCCAAGAACAATGGGCTGAATTGTAGACCTTCCTTCCCTATGTCAAGAGTTGATGTTACCTTCAGCAAGTGAGTTAAAGGTAGAAAGAACAAGAATAGTAAGCCACTGGACATTTAGACACGACACAGTGTGCTCTTATATGTAGCATCTCATTTGATTATTTATAATCATGTATCTCATAAATTTCTCAGTTAAAAATGAGAAATGAGATTGTTTATAAAGCACTTAGAGATGCAAAAGAAGTAAAAGAATCCCTTAAATATATGAAATTTGTATTCATTTTATTTTAATACAAATTAAAATCTTTTTAACAAACAGAATCTATGATGTCATCTGTACGAAGTGATAGTAAACATGTCATTTCAAAGGGGAAATAAATTTGGAAAATTTTATAACTATTTTTATGCCAAATACTCTGAAATTTACTTGATTTTTGGAAAACTATTTCATAACAAGTAATTCAGAAAATTCCTATGTTAATTTTTTTCCCTTGTCAGTTATAGTTGAGTTCCCATAAAATATAATTATTCATCAAAGACAAGCTTTCAAGTGATTACAGAGCTATGGAGACACTTGAGGTTCCATGAAACCAGTATGGTACAAATTCTCCACTTCAGGCACTATCTCTTGGTCAAGAACAAGAGGAACCTGTGTTTATGAATTTTAACTCACCTTACTTTAAACAAGCATTTCATCATTTAAAAAAACAGCATTACCAAAGTATGTGGTGTACACTGCATAATGCTTCTTGAAATTACCATCTTTCCAATTCACTGGAATGTAATTGTATCAGCTGAACTGTATTTCTTTTGTTTTATGATTTAAGAGAAACTTAAAATTATTCTAACACCTTCAGTGAACAATTAGAGGAAACTTGTCATCATAAATGTTACTTGAAAAATTTCAGCTGATTATTCTTCTAAAAATAAAATTAAGAATGATCCAAGCAACTGGATTAAGCTATGTAATTTATTATGCTCCATAGAAGCTAAGGTATCATGCTTGGTCCTGGTTCAAGGGCATGTAATTTAGAAACACACAGAAACTCTATATGTTAATAGTCTTTTGCACTCTGTACATTTACATACATAAATTTGTTAATTCTATATTTTAGAACTCAGAATTTCAGGTAACTAAGTGTTTATATTTCTCCTAATTCCTAGAGTTTAGACCTGAAAATTGACCAGAAAATATCAAGCATTCAGAAAAGATTTACTAATGGAATCAAAGTCATTGAATGCCCAAATTATATTGAGCTTTCAAAAAGAACATTTAAATACCGTCTACTGAATACCAGTGAGGACGTACACACTTTAATGTGCTCATAGGTATTATAACTAAAAGAATTGATATTCATTGTATAACTCTCCAGGGCTAAATGTACTTTTCCTTTTATGAAAATAGTATCTTTAACTTAAAGGAGATATAAACTTTATTGGACCACATTATTTTGAAAACATAATGATGCATATGAAACACTTCTATTTTTAATGCTATTATTTCCTCTGTACCTATATTTTATTTAATTTTGTTTAACAAAAAGTTGTCATAAAAATGTTAATAATACCCATAACCTAAACAATAATGATACACACAAGGTGATGCAACTTTAAAATATTATTTCCTT
Source organism: Dolichotis patagonum (assembly GCA_004027295.1). NCBI lineage: Eukaryota > Metazoa > Chordata > Mammalia > Rodentia > Caviidae > Dolichotis > Dolichotis patagonum. The sequence goes on along the minus strand of PVJX010011963.1, from coordinate 13,584 downwards.
TTTTCAATATTTTTATTTGTTACAAATATTTTTGTAAGTTTATGTATTCTAAAAGCCCAAAGAAGTAAATAATTTTATATGTCAGAATTTTTTGTTTGTTTTTTCTGTGGTACTGGGATTTGAACTCAAGGAATGCTGTAATCGATGTAGCTTCACCTTTTTCTCTTTAATTTGTTTCATTTGGGGGTAATACCTCACTAAGTTACCTAGACTGGTCTCAAACTTTTGCTCCTTTTGCCTCAGCCACCTGAGTACCTAAAATTATAGGTGCGTGCCACCATGTCTGTTTGAGCATAAATTTTTATTTACAATGTAATAACTCAGAAATTAGAACTCAGAATTTCAGGTAACTAAGTGTTTATATTTCTCCTAATTCCTAGAGTTTAGTCCTGAAAATTGACCAGAAAATATCAAGCATTCAGAAAAGATTTACTAATGGAATCAAAGTCATTGAATGCCCAAATTATATTGAGCTTTCAAAAAGAAGATTTCTTACTTGAAAGTAAACTATTTTAATGCAATATTAAGGAACATTAATAAACTATTTTAATGCAATATTAAGGAACATTTCAAAGACATTAAAATGCATAAAAGATTGATAGTATTATTTCAACTATTAGCAATCACCTTAAAATTAAAAACCGACTGAATTTATTGACACTGTTGTTAATACAGTGGTATTTTTCCTAAGGCTGCCCTTAAGATGGTTGCGGCACATTGGTAAGCAAGTAACCACAACGTAGAGCAGCCTAAACCAAAATATATTTTCATCTTTTTTATTCTACCCTAATCAATAATGCTCTTCAGGAAACAACAGTGTGATACAGTAAGTTTAAATACCATTGTCTCCAGCCTTTCCCTCATTGCAGTCTAGCAGATCTCCAATTAAACAAAACAGATTTCCATGGTTGTCAAGGTAAAGGCCAAAGCTTCTGCGCCCGAGGTCCTGTGAAACTCAGGTTCAGTATTTACATTTGTGCTATTTGGGTCCTCGATTTACCTTCCGTGAGGGTCTCTCATGCAGATTTATTTATTTCTCTCTTCTTTTGACCATTTTGCTAAGACTTCAAAGGTAAAGACTAAAACATTGCTTCACTGCCTGGTATGGGGCTTAGAATGATGCTAGACAGGCAGAATTTATATTCTGGGAGTTCTTCTCATTTTTATTGGGAACACAGTTCTTTTCTAAGGAAAAGTTTTCTTTTGAAACAAGTGTGAACAAAGGATGAATAGAAATCTTAAGGGTGTACAGTTTGTGAAAGAATCTTTACCAAAAGTTTGGTGCAATGTATCTGATGACTTAGGAACGCATTTGCCTAAGAATATTCTTTCCTGAGTTTTTATTTTTTCAGTATCAACAACAGATCTACATTATTGAAAAGATCCTAAAATAAAATTATTTCATACATGCACGCATATAATTAACAACATCCAAAAATATATTATATTACTATAATTTTAGTTTGATATATAATAACGTGCATAAATATGACTTTGTATGTAGTTTTGTAATTTTTTGCTAGAAAACACGCAGGTGTGTACGCTGTCTTTTGGGAGTCCGTGCTGCTTGGCAGCAGAAAGCAAGTGGAAAGCAAGTCCAGGAGGCACGCACGGCCGCAGTGGAGGAGGAAGTCTCAGATGAAGAGAAGATGATGAAGTGGGGCTTCAGAAACCACTAAAGCCAGAGACATGGGCAGGGCCTCGTGTGTGAGTTAAGTGATATGACAGAAAAAAGTGATATGCTGAAAGGTAACATTTAAAAAATATTTATTACAGTAAAAGACACGTGATCATTACTACTCCTAAAAACATTTACCTTCACGTGGAATACACTTCTCCCACGGTTCTTGTCACTTCCTGAAGCTCTGGACATCTTTTCTGCCTCTTTAGTTGCATTGTGGCTGGCACTATGTCCTGAGATGATTCAAAGCATTTATTTATCATAGTCATTTTGACTTTGGGGAAGAGCCAGAAGTCTCAGGAGGCCAGATCCGGTGAGTAAGGTGGATGAGGGCACCGTAACGTTTTCCCAAGCCTGCCTTTCTTTCATAAGGCACGCAGCAGCCTTCATCGTATTTTTTAATCATATTTCTTAAAGGCACTCACTACAGAGAACTTCTGGAACTACTTCAGAACTATGAAGGATTATTGTTGGAAGCACAGGAGAGTATTTTGAGGGAGATTAATGGCAATGTGTAATAGATTTTTCAAATTTAAACATTCATTATATATTTTTGTCACATCTCTACACATATTTAAACCCAAAGAGGAAAAATCTCAGATCTTCAAGCTTAAGCAACCAGGAGCTTTCAAAAACAGTGGAGCAATGGTGTGCACAGGAGACTGGCTGTCAGTCCAAGCCATGTTAGGAGGCTATCACCGAGGTGCGATGAGACATTTAGAGGAACAAAATTCCTTAGACACAGAAAATAAAAGGAAGATTCCAGGAGCTTGCTTAAAAAGGGGGGAGCATAGGAAGCAAGGGTTAGAAAACACAGGTGTAAAATGCATTTGTCTAAACAACTACAAGACAAGTGAGCACATGTGTGTGCATACGTGTGTGTGGTTTCTCTTTATTTTTCCATCCTTATCCCTGCATTCCAGAGCCTCACACCCTCCTTTCACACTGACAGTAACAACAGGGCTGTCCAACAGTATTCTGTGAGTTTATGACTCCAATGTGGTACAGTGATTGTTTTTCAATAGCAGGCTGTTTCACCAGGATAAAATTCTTTCTACAAAAATAACCTGAAGATATTAATAGCCATGTGCATTTGCTTCTCTCTCTTCCTCTCTCCCTCTTTTATTTCTCCACACATGGCAAACACACACAACAAAACCATAATAACTGGCCCTATAAATAAAATATACTATTTTCACACTCTGAAGTATGAATATTGATAATTTATCAACACTGTGAAATTTCTCTCATTGAATATTCAGCCAGTAAACCCTGAACAGCCTGCATGTGTGGGTTCATGCTGGAAAAGAGTGTACAGTCTGAGGGAACATGTCCTTCAACAACCAAAGATGGGGTCACAGTAGAGAACCAGAGCAAGGTAAGTGACAGACCAAGACCAAGACCAAGCCAAGAATTGCAAACTGAAGGGGCCCTGAGAAGTAAGGGTGTAGACCGTGGAAGGAAGGCAGGATGGGAAGGAGAGAAAGAATACAGATTAGGTAAGTGGAGCAATATACTGAAGTGGTCTAGACCAAGAGAAAAATACTATCATTAAGACACAGACCATTAAGGAAAAAAAGGCACAGTCCATTGATGGAAAGCTAAAATTTGGTAAAGAGAATTATATCTTTCCAGCAGTCCTGTACCTGCATATGCACACAAGCTAATCTAAATTGACAGTTGTTTGAAATCTTCTTCCTATCAAGGCATCTCTTTACATCACAAAAAGGAGGAAGGGCTTTAAAGAAAAGGGCAACGGACATACTTTGAAAAAGGACAGTTCCCATGCTGATCTCACAGCCGGCACTATGTGAAGCATCTTACAAGTATTAATGTAAATGACCTCCCAGCACTTTTGTGATATGGTGTATTATTATTTCCTACTGTGAAGATATAGAAAGTAAGCCTCAAATGACTTATCTATTCATGGTCACAAAAGTAGGAAGCAATCCTCTCAGGCAGATGTAGGGCCATCTAATTCTAAGCTGTTGCTTTTTCCAATGTGCCTTTCCCTCCGAAGCTGTGTGTGCATTATCTTGTGTCCTAAAATTGTCTTTTAATAGCTCATGCTGTGAATTCCTCTCCCAAGTATGTTCAATCTGTGATGTGATTAACAATGACAAAGAGGAACATAAGTCATGGTCAAAAGTTAACAGAATTGGTATAGAAGAGGGTCTTCATAGCCTAACCATGGTCTCAGCCATGCATCTGGAATAGTCTTCAAAGTGGGAGAGATATTAACTCTTCAAGAACCTGGCTGTGCAGCCAGGAAATCCACCTGAGAGAAACAAACTTGCATACAAGTCTCAACACTGCCCGGGCAATGTGTCTAACTACACCTGAGAGAGGACCAGGTGTCAGCCTGAGAGGAGGAAGGTGGTGATGGGTAATTAGGGCACTGCAGGAAGGATGCATACAAGTTGCCAAAGGAGATGGTGACAGTAAGAGGACTGTGATGGTGACAGAGACAATAGTGATGACAGAGAAATGCTGCACCTAAAGATGCCTGTTGGCTGCCTTCTTTTGAGAAACCATAAAAAATATGATATTGGTATGAGATGAACGGTACTGGCTGGAAGAATGGAGTCAGAGTCCAGTCCTGCTGGGACACTACTGCCTAGGAGGCCTTGGAGGTGTCCTGTAATCTCTTTGGGTATGTGCCCAAAGGATAAATAAGAACTGACAACCTTTAAGATTTTTCCTGCCTTCTAGGGTGGGATTCTATGACCAGTTTCTCTCTATTCCAGCTGTGGGGAGTCAGGGTTGCCACCCCAGAACAATGTCCAGCCTCACCAGGCAGATGGGTGGGGGCTGACCAGCCACAGCCTGGGATATCCAAACCTGCCAGGAAACCTTCTTAGTTTATAAACTGATTAGCTTATTAGTTACAGTACCGGAGAGCAATCTAATACAGTTAAGAGCTTATTTTCAAGTGAGAAAGCAGAAACACAACCCATGCATTTTTTAACAAACTGCTTTACTTGACTGATGATTTTAATTTATGAAGAAAATAAAAATTATTTATGAGCTAGGACAAGGGTTTACATCTAATTTATTCGTATGTCCATTTGTATGTACTTTGAGTTTGACCACGGTTACTGAGAATATTTAAAGTTTACCTTTTTTTCATGTCCTGGAACATATTTCTAAGTTATTTACCTCCCTTTCTCTTCACTGCCTTTCAGGATAATCTCTTCTCCTTGAACTGAGTGGTTACAGTCACCGTGGTTTCTCTCGCTTCATTGTTAAACCCTGGAGTCAAGCTCCAGCTATACCCATTTTCCTCACCAATAATTCCTTCTGTGAAACACCAGCGTCTGCCCAGTGGCCACAGAGACAATCCCAACTCTACTCTTAACTTCCTTCTTGTCTCTACACTTTGTATTCATTCAGACTGGCTGGAACAGACACTCCGCAAACCGAAGCTTGCCATTTGATCTGGCTTAACCCTGGTGAAAATTTCCTTTGGGACATGGAATTTAAGTAAAACATCTCTCTGTGGCTTTAAAATTCACCTACCAGGGTCTTGTCACATTATCTGGGTCCCCTCACCTCAGGCTCTCCACCTGGTACTGGGGATCGAACTCACAACCTCGCGATCACCAGGCAGGTGCTTATGCTGCTGAGCTAAATGCTCAGCCCCTCTCTGCTTCTTGATCTGGTCCCTCAGTTCTCAAATGGTTGGCTTTGTTCTGTCCTCTACATCTTGGTTTATAATTTACCTACTCAAAGAAGGCTTCCTTGATAGATTTAACATCACTTTCTCTTTTGCTTGACATTTAAAAATTCTCTCCATAACATTCATGACTGTCCTGTATTCTGTTTCTCCTTTTGTTTGCTGTTCCTCCAGTTCAGCAAAGGTACACACTTGGATGCAAGTAGTATGAAAATAGGAACCTGTCTGACTTATTCATCCCCTCAATCCGACAGAACATAGGCCATAGGTGTATTTTTGGAATAAATATACAAAGGCAAACACATAGAGAATAAATCTGTGACTTTCCACACAATCTGACCCATCACAGTTTCAACATAAATGTCACTAAAAAAGAAAAAAGAAAACAATCTTTCTCTTCCCATTCCCTTCTAGTTTCCACATAAATATTCACACACTGATCTTCAAAAGATTACCTTACTTTCCCCAAAATAGATCAGACCTAGCTCAATTTGCCACTAAGTGCAAGGTACACTCAGTGGAAATTATGTGTGTTTTGAAAGTTAGCAACAGGTGTTAAGAATAGTAGGTCTTATTTCCATTTTGCTTTTCAAGTTTTGAAATAAAAATAAAGAAAATAAATAACTTGGGGAGAAAGCACAGATTGTAAAATAGTGTTAATTGAAAAATAAATGAAAATCAACTTCACATGTCTCACCACCAAATGAACAAAAATAAGTAAATACAAAGGCAGGAAATGCTGAAATAAAATCAATAGAATAATTTCTCATGGCTATTACTGATTTGTCACAAAAATAAAAATTGTTCCAATTATATAACAACTACTGGGACCCTTTATGTACAACAATATGCTTTTGTAAGCATTGTAGGCATGCCGTGATACTATTTTAAAACAAGATAAAGCTTTCCTTAGTCTGAAAGTAATGGTCCCCTTCTCGTGTACCGCCTATGATTTATGTGCCCAGAGAACCTGTCTGCTGTGGTTATCGCAGAGTTATGTTGCCAAGTCTGTGGATGCCAGAGGCATTCAGATCAGCTCCATAATACTTGCATCCAGAAAGCAGTAATAAGAAAAAACACTGTGCAAGATCGGAGAGACCTGTGCCAAGTGCCCAACCCAGCACGCTAATGATGATCTTATAGGTCAGTGCTGCTGTCTGTGTCCCTAGTTTTTACTTTCCCTCCTTCCTCTCTCCCTCCCTCCTTCCCCGCCTCTTTTTTCCCTTCTGTGCTTGCTTCCTTCCTCCTTCTCTCCCACCTCATGCAGTCTCTCTCTCTAGCTCTGTCTCTCCCTTTTTTCCCTTCCTCCCTCTCTGCTTTGCACTTTATTTGGAAATGCCAACTGCTTTCCCACTAAACTATATACTTGCAGTGCATTTTTTGTGCATTTTGTGGTGATTGATTCTAGAACCTTGGGGAACTTCATGAAATAGCTTTAGATCATACTATCCGCGTTAGTGAGCACACTTAAATTCGGGATTCTTAACATGAAATTACAATTTAAAAATCCTTTCCTCTAACACTGTGGTCAATTAAGACAAGTTAAAATATCTCTTGAATACTGTTGAAAAATCTCAGCAGCTGAAGTGCCCATGAATTTAAAAATTATGAAGATTTGGGCTGTAGTACAGTTGGTTGAAGAATATTCTTTAACTTTTTATTTTCACTAAATACTTTTTTAATGCACAGGCCTTGGCCACCCGAAAATAAATTTAGGAAAAGGCAAGGTACAAATAAACTAAACTTGGTGAGGAAAAGGCCATTCCTGCCTGTTCTGGGTGCAGCAGTTTTCCTTACTGAGTCTGCTCTGGTCCATCGCTCCCAGAAAGGCATCCACAGAACAAGACTGCAAAGGCATGCATTCAGTTCTCCTTTTCTAGTTTCACTTTGCATCTCACATATTAGTCACTGAGAAGTCCTGCCCTTTAGAGTTATGCGTCTAATTTTGTTTTACCCTGCTTTTCTAAAAGCCAAATTGACCACAAAACTCTTTTATGATACAATGCATATTAATGTATAAGGAAATATCATTTACAGAATACATTCTGGGAAACTTCCAGCAATAAAATATATTACTGTAGAAGCATTTTCTGAAGCATCTTACATTATTTTAAATAAATGCATCAAATTTTATAGCTTCAAGTACAGAAGTGATCTAGTTCAAAGTTGTCATTTTATAGTTTAAAAAAGTACCTACAAGGTCACATGGCTAGTAAAGTGCTGACTGACACAAAAGAGTTGTGTTTTTTTAACAGGGCTGAGCTCTTATGATAACAAAAGAAAAAAACCAAATCAATCCCTCATGGAGCTTCCGTGAGAAATGGTTGGCGGAGCAGGGAATCTGGACTCCAAAAATATGAGGACATTTTTCTCCATATTAGCTATATGTATTTGAGATTAATGATTCTTCTTTTGGAAAAGAGGCATTTTAATCACGTTTTATCTCTTACTTCACTCAATCACTGGAGAAGCCCCAAGAGTAAATGACATGCGTATCAGTCCATGTGAGTGCTTTAGAGCCAGTATTAGGGCTCATTTATCAAAATCATTGAGGTTTTTGGGTGAAATGGGTTCAAAAATACAGTGAATGTTTCAATTTTAAAACTTTGATACAGTACAAGATACAATGTTACTCCTCACCCCAAATACTTTCCCCTGCTTCAGAAAATGCTTATTCCATTGTTACTGCCTCTTCGTGAAGAAGTTTGGAAAGGCATTACTTGGAATGCACAGTTCACTATAAGAATATGATTTTTCAATTTTTACAATCACCATATATTTCAATCACATCTCATACTTAATTTCCTCCACTTGTAAAAGGTCAAAATCTAGGGCACTTTTTGAAAATTAGTATTATTATTGTCTTTTATAATAAGATTTTTTTTGTATAAGGGATCAAACTTATAACCTCATGCTTGCCAGGCAGGGGCTTGTACCACTGAGCTAAAACCCTGGCCGAAAATTTGTATTATTGATCCATATTTTTTCCTCTAGTTGCTAATGCACTTGTGGCCTGTGTTTTTAGATAACAGAAACAACCAAAACACAGATGGGTGTGTTGAGAATTTAGCCATTGACTCTGGTGTACAGCGTACTGGTTTGATACAAGAAGAATTAAAACACGAACTATTGTTTAATCTGAATGAATTCAAACAGGAAGAGGGCCAACAGTCCAGCAACAGGGAAGCTGGGGTTTATGGTGATATGATTTTCTTTAAAATGATGATATAAAAATTATAAAGATACTTCTTAGTTTAGATAAAACCATAGAACCTACGTCAGTAGCCAAAATAATTCTGGAAGTATAGTCTTGTGGAAATGAAGTGTTATATAGGTTACCAGATGAGGTCAGAGTTATAATTGATGTTTGCACTTATAGTTTTACAAATATTTTCTTTTTGAGCTCTGCATGTCTCATTTAGTTCCAAAATTCAAAGTTGATTTGAACTATGCTGACTAATTTGAAACAATACTCTGGTTTCTAATATGTATTCCTTCTCATACACTTGAATAACTCGATCGAATTACTTTTAATCCTTTTGATACATGATTTATAGAAGTCAAGACTCATGAAGTTAAATCAGGGAAATTCATCTTAGCTGAAAAACAGCCAACACTCTTTATATCTGAAGTCAGCTAGGAGTTGACTCTTACGCCACTCGCAGTGCCCTGCTCTTCAGATCCCTGTACCTTTAAATCAACTTTGTGCAGACCTGGCATTGCTCCCAATTACAGCTGCCAAGTGTTCAAGGTGGGAGAAAGGAGTCTCTAGCATTTAAAAATAAGCTGTTTGCCTGTCTCACTAGTGCAGAATCTAGGGCAGCAGAATGTTCTCAAGAGACATGGGAGTTAGAACTATCTAAATTATATTTTTTCCTGACCCTCCCTTTGAAAATGATGTTATTGAATAAAGGAAAAGAGGGGGAAAAGATCATCTAAATATAATTTGGATTCCAAGGGAGTAAATGCCTATTTCTCTAATGAAATGAAGATTTTTCTACTCATTATTTTTGAAGGTATAAGGCAGAAGCAATCATCTAATATAACTGCATGTTTTCTGAGAAAAAAGTCACTGCTCAGATCAGAGAAGGTCACTAGGAGCTAAATTTTGAATGAAGAAAAGCAGAGCGCAAGACAGAAAGGCATTTCTGAGAGGATGTGGTGAACTCTAGTGCACGGCTCTGCTTGCAACCTGACCCGCTGGTTGTAAAGAGTGTTGACACTATTTGTTGATGCCAACAGTTGACTTGTGGTGCACTGGAAGAGCCTCTTATTCCCTATCCGGGCACTAGGAACTCTTGCAAAAAAAGTGAAATGCAGAGGCATTACTGGAGCTTCCCAGCCTTTGAAGCCCTTTAATAGTCAGATGTAATCAGATTAGAATTTACATGCTTGAACCCATTTCTGTTCTATAATCACCGCTTCTTAGAATTCCTACACCCTAAATACCACGTTACACAGATAGTTTCAAAAACCAAATGAACTAAAATTAAACTTGCTTTGAGAAATTTCCTACGACTCCCAGATTCTTTGCATTAGTTCTTTCATGGAGTTCTTATGGACTCATAGTCATTTAAGAGAAGAAAATGTAAAAAGTGGCCTAAACCTGTTTAAAAAATCAGCTCATCATTTCAGTAAAAAGAAAAATAATCAGAATGGAAATTTTTAACCCACTTACAAGTCTGCAGAATATTGATTATCTCCATGAGAATGTGTGATCACCAGATTTGTCTCTCACTGCACCTCCAGTTAATTTTATGCACCATTTTTCAATTAACATTCTGCAGCTCAGAAATGTTTGCTCCCTTCCTGTTCCTCCAGACTTTATCTAGACCCTTTTACTTGGGATTTGAGCTCTTAAGCTTCACATGCAGCCTAGCTTTTGCTCATTTGCTTCATCAATGCCCTTTCTCTGGAATAAACATCAATTCCACAGCAAGATTCACCATGTTTAGTTATATCCTGAATGTTACTGCCTTCCGAGTGGGGGATATTAGGACATGAGGCATACAAATAAGTGTGTTTTTTGGAGGAAACAAACACGCTCTCACTTCTCTAGGGGTCTTCCTCTCTGGAGAAGTCCACATCATTCTTCCAGATCTGAGCCCAGTGTTAATTATGTCACCAAGCTGCCCCTTGGCCCCAAACACTTGATGACCGACAAGGAAATGCTGAAGAGGGCGGCAGCTTTGTTCAGAGCACCTGGGACACTTCGGTCCTGTCATTTCAAGAGCCATGTCTGAGTCATTTCATATCCTTTTATTTCCCACCTAGCAATCTGGAGGTGTTTTTTTTTTTTCATCTTAGATATTAAGAAGATTCAGTGAATCAAAAAATCAATGCAATGCCAGTCACTATGCCAACTTAGTGAGGAAAAACATGTTGGTTGCCTTTCTTATTGATACATTTTTAATCACAAGAAACAAGTGTTTCTTTAAGGTTAAAACTCTATCCTTGAGACAAAATATAGCATGACGACGGGGAAGAAGGTAGTGCTGATAATACACGAACTAATAGAAAATGTTCTGTCAAATATCAGACATAGTAGGAGCAAACTTCAAATAGTCAGATTCAATAACTATGTAAGCAAAGACTTTGAGCACAAAGTAGAAATTAGAAAATAGTTTTCATTCTTTTCTGCCCAAATTCTTTTGCTCACATACAAAATGGTACACATAAATAAAATGTATATTGAGTGGTTACCACTGTATTTGTTCAGAAAGAAAACCAAGAATTCTCACTGAGCATAGAGAAAACATGCTGGAGGTAATAGATAGGGTGGTTTTTTGATGCGCTATAGGATGCAGATGGAAAGAAGACCAGGAGATTAAGATATCCTAGCTCTCTGCCTGCACCTGTTTGTAGACAGATGAATTCACAGTTCCTGGAGAGAATGCAGAAGGTACTGTAAGGAGAGAATACTTTGATAATCATTGTCTTAAACTACAAAGGTCAATATTAAGATGGTAATCTTTAAAAATATTTCCATTAAATTTCAGTCTGGTGCCTAATTTTGTTTAATGGAACTTTTCACTGCCTTTTTCTAGTTTTCAGTGATAATTAATACCCTTCAGTTCTCACTACAAAGAAAGAAAGGGGTGAACTCAAAGAACCTGCCACTGTCATGGTGAAAATAGATTAAGAAAAGGCCTAATAGTCTATTTACTGGACATGTTTCCTTTCTGTGAAGCCACTAGAACTTAAATTCTACATCTCAAAGTAAGTTAACAAAACAGACAAGAAAAACTTGATGAAAATCCATCAGTGGAAGAACTTGTACGTCACACGCATACAATATGTAGACCAAAACAGAAAAGAGACACAGAAAGCATCACAGCCTCATATCTACAGAATCAAACTTTATAATAGAACAAATGAAGTGGAACCAATGTCTGTGTTGCATAGAGACCTACACCACATCGTGAATTAACCATAGGCTCCCAGGAGATAGATGCTACAGGCTGGAAGAAGCATAGAAAGTGTTGTTAGAGGCACAGAATCAAAAGTCAGACAGGCATTCTTCAGGTCCTTCCTGGTTCATTTTATTTACTCTGTTTACTTTGGGCAAGTAATTTAACCTCTCCATAGACATATCTATTCATCAGTGAAATGAAAATCAGAAACGATTTAGCTTTAAAGAGTTCTTACGAAGATTTTAATTTTCTTAAGTGCTTCGAGCAATACCTGGCCAAAAATCAGTGAGGAAATGTTAGCTACAATTATTATTATTATTATTATTGGCATTTTTAGCATGTTGCCCTCCACTTAGTAAATAGAGAACCAAAATACTGGTTGGTATTGTTTATCAAAATATTTTTTAAAAATCATATTATAAATGAATTCATGATATGATACAAATTTACAATTCTATACTTTTTGTTTTGAAGTACAGTCTTAAAATAATTATTTATTGTTCATTAAATATTATACATATAATTGCACATAGAATACATACCTAATTGTAAAGAATATAGTTTCATAATTTACTAAATGTTTTATTTCTCATAAAATAATTTCCACAAGAATAAAAATTAAAAGTCATTTCAAAGGCTGTATATGTTTTTGTTAAAATGAGTGGAGTAAGTAATAGATTATTTTTAACAGGAAAACAGTAACTGTAACCACATATTTATTTAAAGTACTGTCTATAATTATAAACAGAAATTTAAATGTGTTTAAATCTATCAATTGGCAGAAACTTTATCAACTTAGAACTAGAAAAATATATTTTATAGAGATAGAAAATGAAGCACAAAGAAACAATTTTACCAAAGATTCAAGCTCAAAACTCCAAGTTATTTTCTTTCTCTCTTTTCCCAAAAGAGATGAGCAAACTAGACAGGCCATTGGAGACTGGGGTAATCAGCAACAGAAACCAGATACTTAAAAAATGAACACTGAATGATAAAAACATTGTAAGAGGCTACAATGGGTAAATGAACAAAGACACAACTGAGCAGGTGCAGGGAAGGAACAAAAGAACCCATCTTAAAAAAGGAAAATGAAAACAAAATTCCAATAGATTTACTTACTTTCATTTCCTTGTAAACAAAGTGAAATGCAAAAAGAAAGGTGATAGGAGCCCTCATGACTAAGGTAAAAAAAGAAAGGCAAATAATAAGCATAACAAGAAAAGAAGCGAAACAGCACACATGAACTAAAGTATGCAATACAATAGTGTGTTGTAAATATCTTTGAAATTGCAAAATCCAGTTTGAGGCCTAACTGTATGATTTTCATTAAAATTTCGTGTCATCTGAAAAGGAATTCATCTGGTGGGTGTGGGCAGCTGCCACTAATCAAGACCCGTGACAAAATCTGCGTGTATTTAAGGAAGTACAAGGCAAGCAGTTGTTAATCTAGATTTTGCATTTCCATGGAGATTAGTGTCTAGCACCTAGAGCAGGACTCTCCTGAGCTCGCAGTGTTTGGTATTGAGGGGTTGTGCAGAGAACAATCAGAATCAGGACACAGAGTTTATAATATTATTTTACGATGGTCACCCAGAGTTAAACTCAGAAAATGCAGGAAATCTGTCCACAACAATAAAGACCCAAAATATTCAGCCAAGGGCCTGGATCCCACAGCAATGTCCTGCATGAATCCAGTTGAATACCTAGAGCCTGTAACTATGCCTCCCACAAGTCCAAATGGAGGTCTAAAACCCACGAAAAGGACTCAGGCCAGCCTCTTTTATGCATCCATGCTGGGAAGGCCCAAAGGTCAG
>PVJX010011962.1:0-49556 GCA_004027295.1 Dolichotis patagonum | reverse complement strand
TTGAGGTCTACAGGGTCGGGGAGGGACTAGGAAGGGAAATGGGAGGGGCCCTGTCTCTGGATACCCTTTCCTAGCTTTCTAAACAATCCTTTCATGCAGAGGATATGACCTTGTCAAAGCCTCAGATATTTCCTATCCTCCCTCCACCACTTTCAGGGTCCCAGAGCCATGAAAGGACCTGTTCTTTCCCCTTCCCACACCATGGGTATCCATCGCCTGCAGGAGGCTGACAGGCAACATCGGCTCAACCTGCATCCTTTATCACACCCTGGCATGTGCCTGGCACAGGCTAAGTGCTGGGATGCAGTAAGGAGCAATAAATGAGGTCTGGGTGGAAGCTCAGTGGTAAAACGCCTGGGTTTAAATCTCTGATGCACACATGCACATACATACACCCTGCTGCTCCTGTACTCAGGCCTTACAGGAAGGACAGACATGAATCAGATGATCTCACAGAGGCCTGAGCTCTCACAAGCCCAAACCTCTGAAAGAAAGTAGTTTGCGGAAAGGAGAAGGTACCAGTCCATGACCTGTAATGGGGCTTTGGCGTAGTGGTTCTCAAGTGGGTGGATCGGAACCTCCTGCTGGCCCGAACCTGCCCCAAGGATTTCTGATTTCTTGCGCTGAGGATTGGGCCTGAGAATGTTCATTTCTAGCCATTTCCCTAGTGATGCTGGTCAGCGACTTCATCCGGAAAACAATTAATTACCTCAGAGGCATTCATTCACATGCGTGAGAGGTAACTAAAGGGGTGAGGAACATACTATATGTGAGGCAGAGATAGCATGGGGTACTGGAGGAACAGAAGACAGGCCAGTGTGACTCGAGCCCGCAGGGGGAAAGGAGCGGATAAGTCCTTGCCCCTAGGAGCGGTGGCCAGCCACCACGTGCTTTGAGTGGCCACAGCTGGGCTGGGGAGGTAACTCACACATCCAGTGAGATCTCAGGATGGATATGTAGGACCTGTGGCTGCAATGTGAGCAGAGGATGTGGATGAGAACGCTAATGCAGCTGGCCAGCTGACAGAGAGGGTAGCAGAGAAGGTGAGGAGGAGATGGTAGATTTAAGAAGTATCGAAAAGGAAACTCAATGGTGCTTGGTAGGCCCTGGAGAGCCGAGGCATGATGTTCCAGTATCTATTGCTGCATAACAAACACCAGCACAGAGGGGCTTAAGACAATGAGAACCATCTGTCATGCTCACATACCTGCAATTTGGGCTGTACCCAGGAGGGACTATGATTGAAGAGGACAAATGCCAGTGACCCCCACCCTCATTTCATTCCCTCATCTGTAATATGAGGACGACAGTGCCTACTGGGGAGGATCGTTTTCAGTGGTTAATGTTATAATAGATATTTACACAGTAGGTGTTCGATAAATATCACCCATTTCCCTCCTTTTCCTCCAGCAAATTGAGATTCTTGTCTCTCCTGGAGCCTGGGCCTCCTCCAGTGCCTCCTCTGTCCAAGCTCCTTCGCCATGCCCCTCTTGGAGTGGAATGTGTGCCCTGCCTGCCTGGCAGGGAGCCTACCTGCCTGTTTGCGTATTTTTCTGCCCACCCTGCGGTCTCTGGACAATAGGAAGGTTGGTAAGTATTTAATCAAGCAGCCAGGCACCATGCACAGGGTTTAGGCACATCTGGATTTTCACAGAACCCAAGCAGGGCTGAGACCCCTGAGAACTCTTCTCACTGGGGTTTTCCCCATGTCCTACCACCCTTCCCTCCCCAAAGCTCCAGTAGTCACTCTTTTTAGTACACCCTTTGGAAGGGGAGAGAGACAAGAAGAATGGGAATGCCGTTGTCTAAGGAGTGAGAGAAGAGAAACAGCAAGGGGTCCATGAGAAGCCAGAAGGACCCAAAAGCCTGGGCTTTGGTATACTGTGCCCTAAAGTGGGGCCTGGGTAGGCAACAGTGCAGTATTGGGAAACTTGCGCTAGAAAATGGCATCCCAGCACTCCCTACTGGGAACATTATGTAACATGAAAAGAAAGAAAAATGTGGCAAATGTTAACAATTGCTAAGTCTAGATAAGAGGATTTGGGTACCCATGGTATTCATGGTGCAACTTTTTGCACGTTTTATTCATTGTACCATTGTAACTGTTCCCTGGGTTAAAAAAATGTGGGTTTTTTTGGTTTAAAGTTAAAATAAATAAATCCCAGGACTTGGGAGGCTGAGGCAGGAGGATTCTTGTGAGTTTGAGGTTATAAAGAAACTAAAAGAACAAGAACAGTCCAAACTCAAACTTAGTACAAGGAGGGAAATCATAAAGATCAGAGCAGAAATTAATGAATTTGAAACTAAAAAAAAGAATCAATAAATTGAAGAGCTGTTGTTTGTTTTGTTTTGTTCTGAGACAGGGTCTTGCTATATAGTTCAGCTTGGCCTTGAACTTGCCTGTATAGCCCAGGCTGGCCTTGAATTGGCCCAGGCAAGACACCTGTCTTAGCCTCCCAAGTGCTGGTATTACAGGTGTGTGCCACCATTCCCAGCTGAATAGCTGGCAAACCCAACAAAATTAGAAATAAAAAAGGGAAAATTGAAAAAGGGACCATTGAAATCCAGAGGATCATTAGCATCTACTGTACTATGAAAAATTATACTCCAATAAATTGGAGACTCTTGAAGACATGAAAAAATTCCTAGACTCATATGAATAACCAAATTGAGGAAGTACTAAAAAAAAGTCTACCAACTAAGAAAAGCCCAGGACCTGATGGGTTCACTGCCTAGTCCTACAAGACTCTCAGGGAAGATATAATGTCAATATCCCTCAAGCTACCTAATGAAATTGAAAGAGAAGTACTTTCAAACTCACTCTTGGAAGCTAGCATGACCCTAATTCTAAAAGCAGACAAGGATCCAATTAAAAAAGAAAACTACAAGTCAATATTTTTACTGAACATAGATGCAAAAATCTCAACAAGGTATTAACAAATGAATGCAACAAATCATCAAAAAAAGCATACATCATGACCCAGTAGGCTTGCAAGGATGAAAGGATGGTTCAACATACATAAACTGATAAATGTAATATATCACATATTAAATAGAAGCAAGTAGAAAAATCACATGATCATCTCAATACATGTGTAAATGTCTTTGACAAAATTCATCATCCATTCATGATAAAAAAAACCCTAAAAAATACACATAGAAGGACTCCCTCTCAAGCTAATACAACCCATTTACAACAAAACTTCTACCAACATAATATTAAATGGAAAAAACTGAAAACCTTTCCTCTAAAATCAGGAGCAAGACCATGATGCCCAGTATCACCACACTTGTCCAGTATAGCAGTTGAAACATTATTCAAAGCAATCAAGCAATAGAAAAAAATAAAGGGGACACATATAGAAAAGGAAGAAGTCAAATTATCACAATTTGCAAGTAACATAATCCTTACACTGAAGACCCCAAAATTCCATCAAGGCTCCTAGAATTAATAACCAAATTCAGCAATGTAATGGGATACAAAGTCAACATACAAAAATCAATAGCATTTTTCTACACCAATAATAATCCACCAAGAAATAAATTAGAAAGCAATACCATTCACAATAACATCAAGAGAAATTAAATACTTAGGAATTAACCTAACCAAGGACGTGAAAGAATTCTATGACAACTGCAGTACTCTAAAAAAGGAGATTGAAAGGGACATTAGATAATAGAAAGACACCTCTTGTTCCTGGATATGCAGAACCAATATTGTCAAAATGGTCATTCTCCCAAAACTTATACACAGGTTTGATGTAATCCCTATCAAAATACCAACAACATTCCTTGCAGATATAGAAAAAACAATTTTGTAATTCATATGGAACCAGAATGGACCCAGAGTAGCACTGAAGAGCACTGGGCAACAAGAACAAAGGAGGAGACATTACAATACTAGATTTCAAGTTATATTACAAAGCTATGGTAAGAAAAACAGTATGATATTGGCACAAAACCAGACGTGGACCAGTGGAATAGAATAAAAGATGAAGAAACAATGTTAGGCACATTCAGTCACCTGGTTTTTGAGGAAAGGGCCAAAAACATATGCTGGAGAAAATACAGCTTCTTTAACAATGGTAATGGGAAAATTCTCTATCCACATGCAATAGACTGAAGTTAGACCCATATTCTCCAGTACATAATAAATAAAAATTGGTTTAAAGATCTAAGCAACGAAACAGAAACAACCCGCTGGAAGATAAGATAGGTAAAACTCTTGCAATCATGGGTATAGGTGAGGACCTTCTGAACAGAATTCCAATTGCACAAAAAATAACATAAAGAATCAACAAATGAGACTATATCAAATTAAAAGACTTCTGCACAGCAAAGGAAACAATCGACAGAGTGAAGGGACAAGCTATAGAATGGGAAACAGTTACACACTGGACATATCTAGACTATACAAAGCACTTGAAAAAATTAGGCTCCCCAGAATAAAAGACCCCATTAAAAATGGACACTTCTCAGAAATAAATAGACACTTCTCAGAAGAAAGGTACAAATGGCCAATTCATGAAAACATGTTCAACATCATTGGTCATTAAATAAATGCAAATTAAAATAACACTGAGATTCCATTTCACTACAGAAAGAATGGCACTCATCAAGAAATCAAATGATAACAAATGCTGGCGAGCATTGTTGGTGGAAATGTAAACTGGTATAACTACTATGGAAATCAGTATGCATATTCCTTTAAAAACTTAAAATAGAAATCCTGTTTGACTCAGCTATAACCTTCTATAACCTTCCTCAAAGAGTAAAAGACACCATATTACAGTAACACACACATACCCATATTTATAGCAGCACAATCCATAACAGCTAAATTGTAGAAGTGACTTGCAAGTCCATCAGCAGGTGAATGGATAAGTAATATAGTAATATACACAATGGAGTACTATTCTGCCATAAAGAAGAATAAACTTATAGTTGCAGGAAAATGGATTCACCTTGACACAATAATGTTAAGAGAAATAAATCAGACACACAAGCTTAAATAACACATGGTTTTTCTTAAATGAGAAACCCAAAATGTAAACAAAGAGCAAAATAAAATATAGGCGATAGGAAATGGGGAGATAAATGTTTTGCAAAAGGATTGAGATCAAGAGATGGAGCCACACAAATTACTTGTAGCTAATATAAGCAGGTAGGAGTTTATTAACAAATTCTGGGCAGCTCAAAGTGATGCCTCAAATGTTACCACCACCAGGCCCATGTAGTCTCTTCTGATGCTATGGGTGGGCATGACAAGGCTATTGCCCTCTTGGTGCTGGACACTTCTGGAGTGAGAGCTGCCAAGGGCCCCTGGCAAGGGCTGCCTCCGTCAATACCACCACCCCTCGTCAGAACAAATTCCCCTCCTTCCCCCTGCTTCTTGCTCCCATCAACCTCAAGTTCCCAATCAGGGCTGCTTGCATCTGAGGCTGCACAAGTTAGGCCTGCAAGGAAGGCTAAAAAAGCAAGTATTTGGCATGGTCAGTTTTTAGGAGGGGAGGTAGGCTCTGCCTCCTACAGGAAGCCCCAAACATAGGAAGAGAGCAAGTATAGTGCCGCGAAACCGAAAATAATGTTACCCATGCTAGTTTCTAATATCATACTATCCAAAGTTAAATAATCAAACAACGCAAAGAAGGAGGTGATAAACTTACAAGTCTCCCGTCCCAAGCCTTCTCAGGCTCACTTGCCAGGACTAACAATGAGCTGTTTTTTGCAAGCCTGCTGAGGTGTGCCTGTATATCTGGCTATAAATAAGTACAGCTCCACGAGGGATGGGCTCCAATATGCTCAGCACACACCAAAGTCTGCTAGGACCGCAGCTAGGATTTGAGCCCACCTGAAGTCCCTCAATCAAATGGTCTTTGCATCAAACTCACCCACATCCTCCTGTATACTTTAAATCATCTCTAGGTACTTAAAATACAACATAAATGCTATGTCAATAGTAGCTATACTATATGGTTTAGAAAATGATGACCAAAAAAAGTCCCTACATGTTCTGGACACATCCACTTTTTTCCAAATATTTTTGATCCATGGTTGGTTGAATACAGAGGGTGAACTGTATGTATACATTTGTATATGAGATGCCTGTGTATAATGGATAATATGTAATAAGTATGTATATGCACCAGTATATACTTACATAAATATATTTTGATACCAAAATTTATATACTTGTATGCATTAAATATAGTATCTATAAGCACATATGTAATTTTCTATATCAAAATTGGTCCATTCAACATATAACCATCTAACACGCTGCTTTTCTCTACCTTACCATGTCTCTTTGAGGGGGGTGTTACCTTTATTAATGTGCAATAATCATCCTTTAAAGTAGCACGAAAAACTCAAACTGGGTCAGAGACACGGTTTACAATGTACACTACCCTACCTTGCCCCATTCCCATGCCAGGGCACACATGTCTAGCTCATGCTTTCTGACCCCAGCACAGCACGTCACTGGGTGGATGGGCCGTGCCTAACTAGCCAGTCTTTTGCAGATGAATATTTGCAGTCTCTGTAATTTGGGAACACCAATAAACCCTGCTGCCAGGAACATCCCTGCACAAATGTCTGCGTGCAGTTGTACGAGCAGAGACCCATGGAATAAATTCCTAGAAGGGGAGATTTGGCTCAAAAGGAGCATGCACTTACGCTGTTAGTACACAGTGCCAAACTGCCTTCCCAAAATCGGCACCCGTTTGCAGCGCAGTCCTAACTGCAGCCTGAAAGGATTTTCCCCCAAGCCCTGCACAGTCTGGCTGCTGACTCCCCCTTTCCTTTTCGCCTATCCCTTGCACAGCCCGAGTTTCTGGCCACGGTGCCTTTATCCATGCTACCTCCACAGCCTAAAATCTTCTTCCTACTTGTCTGCCAGATGAAAACTCAGCGATCCTGTAAGGTCCCCGCTCGGATGGCGCTTCTTCACTGCATCACGCATGCCCTGAGCTCTTGGGATCCCTTTCCTCTAGGACTGCCCCCCCACACACACACGCTGACATCTTCAGAGCAAGGACATTGTTTTCCTTTTCCACCGTCCACTCCTTGAACCTGAACCACCTCGAAGCGTTCACTAATCACGCATCCAGCCAGCCATCTGTGTTTTAGAGAAGGGGAAATGCTTTGGGAAACGACAGCCTGGCAGCGGAGGTTTCATAGTCAGTGACGACCGCTAGGATTTGAGCCCGCCTGAACTCCAAAGCGACTGCATTATTTCTTCCCCACTCCCAGCGCGCCACATCATCCCCCTGCCCTATCCCCCAAGGACTACGAGCCTCCTGTCCCTGGGTCCCCAGCTGTACGTCAGAAGCCCGCCCCTGGAGGCTCGTCTGCTCCGCGGAGATGTCACCCTCCCCGCCCCCTGTCAGTCAGGCGGAGGGGGCGGCGCAGCCGCCAGGGGGTGCGCTGAGCTCAGAGCTGCCGCAGCGCCTGAGCTGGAGCCGGAACCCGAGCGCGCGAGCGAGCTGGGAGCGAGAAGTACCCTTGCCGCGCAACCGAGGCCCGGCACTGCTGCGCCCCCGCTCAGGACTCGTGACCCGAGCGCCCGGCCCCGGCCGGATCTCTCGCTGGCCCGGAGTTCACCCCTGCCGGCGCTAGCCGAGCCTCCCGGTCTGCTCGCCGCAGCCGCCTCTCCATTCCCAGCCGGGGCCCCGCATCCAGGTGAGGCGGCCGCGCTCCAGGGATGGGGAATGGGCTGGGGCAGGGTGAGACTGGAGAAGGCCGTGGGGCTGGAGATTTGGAAAGGGATGGAAAATGGAGCAGGGCTGCAGGGAGAGGGTGGGTGAGCGTCAGTGTGCACCCCTCGGGTACGTGCGTCTGTTTCTCGGTGTTTGCAACTGTCTGAGCGGCGGTGTGGACGTGCCTCCGAGCTCGTGAGTGTCGGGGGTCCGTGCGCATTTGAGTGCATGTTCTGTATGTGCACGTGAGCGTGCCCGCGGTGTATGTTTGTGTGCATGACCGTGTGACTGTCGTGTGTGTGTGTGTGTGTGTGTGTGTAGGCAGGCCATGGGTCTTCGCGCGGAGCTCGGCACCCCGGTTCTGCGGGGCTGCAGGTTGCAGGGCTCCGGATAACAGAGGCCGTGGCCCCTCCCGCATCCCAGGTTTCAAGGACGCTGGGACTCGCTGTGGCCCTGGGGCCTCGCTCTGGGGAGTCTGAGGAGCAGGAAGGGGCACCGGGCCCAGAAGGGGCGCCAAGGGGTGGGGATGGGGGTCGCCGCGTCCCTCGGGAGGGGCTGGGTAGAGGTGTCCAGCCAGAGCGCCGGTGCGCGTGTCTTCGCCCTCCCCAGGCCGCCAGGATGGACGTGTTCATGAAGGGCCTGTCCATGGCCAAGGAGGGCGTTGTGGCTGCCGCTGAGAAAACCAAGCAGGGGGTCACCGAGGCTGCGGAGAAGACCAAGGAGGGAGTCCTCTACGTCGGTGGGCCTACGGGGTTGCAGGGTTCGGGTGTCCTCTGAGGGTGTGGGGACGGGGTCCTCACAGACAGTGAGTGATCCAGGCAGGAGAATATGAGTCAGCAGACAGGCTGGGTCAGCAGGGGTCACTGGGGACATAGCCCATAGAAGCCTGGATTGGTGAAGGATTGAAGGCGGGATTGTGCTGAAAGACCAAGGACCACTGCAATGATCAAAGCAGAGAACTTCCTTTTAAAAAATTTCTATTACCATTATTAATAGTTACCTGGTTTCGAATCCATGCTCTAGGACCTAGTGCATTGAAAATTATGATTACATCCCTTCCCTCGTTTAAGGCTCCCAGCCCATTCCCCAGAGCAGAGACACAGGGGCTCCCACAGACTTGGCTACCTTGCCCAAGGTCACACAGCTGATTAAACCTTAAACCGGAAGCAAGGGTCTGAACTCCGCTTTACAGACTCTGAAGCCCTAGTCTCTGTGGGCCCTCCCTCCCCTATTAGTCGGGGCTCCTCCAGCCATTGCCAGGGCTGGCTTGCTCACCAGGTCCCTCTGCCTCCCATCGCCTGCGGCTCCACTGTCACCAGCTCTCCTCCTGTCCACCCTCCTTGCAGCTACCAGCTGGTGTCAGGAGAAAGGCCAGGTGGTTAAAATCTCTCTCCTGAAGTGGGAAAGGAGCTTATAGGGTCATTTACATAAAGAGAGGATGGATGGAATTTACACTTAACTGTTTTTTGGAGCCCTTATGGTGACTGGAGGCTCGCTTGTGTGCAGCAAGTATAAGTATCCCTTATGTAGGCTTAATGGGGCTAGTAAGTTGCCCCAAGATCACAGCAGATTTGATCCATGAAAATTAGGGAAGAGCAGACAAGGTGCTTCGTCTCCTCGTGACACAGAGCATTTTGATGGTGGAGTTCTGGATAGGATAGAAAGAGGTGGCATCTGAGGCTGAATACTAGGAGTCAGCTGAGGTATGGGTTGGTCAGAAAAGGTAGGTATGAAAGCCTTCGAATGCAGAGAGCAGAGGGCAGAGGCAATGGTAGGAGATGAGCTCAGGTTGGTGGGCAAGGGCCAGGTCACCAGGAGGTCCTTGTAAGGCCAGAGCAAAACATTCCTATGATTGCAGTGAGAGATTGTGAATAACAGATTGGCATGACCAACTTCAGTTTAGAAAGGTCTCTCAGGCCTTTGGGAAGAGAGCAAATTGCTAGGCATCCCCTTGGGGAATAATGTAGCCACCAGAAGAGGGTGGCTCCGGAAAGGCAGAAGTGATGGAGACAAGGAGAAGCTTTGAACCCACATCTGCCTGACCCCAGACCTAGCCTCATTCCTGCCTCCTCCCCAGCCCTACTGCTCCACTCCTGTTGACCACCGGCACCCCGTCACTGTCTCTTCTAACAGATTTCACCCCTGCCGTCATCAGGTTGGCACTTCCTGTTCCTCCCCTGCCCAGGATCCTCCCCGAATAGCCCCCCAGTTCATGCATGTTAAAGCCTCAGCTCACTGTAGCCTAATATTCAGTGTCCTTCATGACCATGCCTCAGTGTATATTCCAATGTCATTTCTCAACATGCCCCTTGTTCTTGGTACGTGGGCCCAGTCACACTTCTGTGTCTTGCTGCATTATTCCCTGAACCTGAATCACCCTGCGTAATCTCCTTTCAGAGTACTCACCTGCTCCCATTTCTCCAGGCCCAGGCAGTATCCATTCTGCCTTCATGAAGCCCCTGGAGAATACTACTTGAGGACCCTACTACTTGAGGTCCAGGAACTGAACCTGCTCCTCTCTTACCCCATTAGACAGTGAGTGACTAGCCCAGGCCCTGGCACAGAGCAAACAAGCATTTGCAGGCGGAGTGAATGGGGCCATGCAACCTGCCCACTCCTGTCTTGGTTCTGGCTGGCCTTTGCCCTACGCATCCTTCTGTCCACACCTGCCTCACTTTCTACGCTGTCCACAGGTCTCAGCCCACCCAGAGGCTCACTTCTGAATTCAGCAGCAGTTGTCTGGATTGCTAAATCCTCAACTGAGAGACCCTCCACTCTCTGGGGCCTCCCTACCCCAGCTCAGGGCTTCTTGCCTTTCGTAGCGGCCTTCCCATATTGATGTGACCAAGGTGCTACCCTCCTGGGAAGGTCCAGCCAATGTCCTGGGTGCACATCACAATGTTCACATCACCCTTAGACCCACATGAATCCAAGGCTCCACTTTAAACAGAATGAAGAGTCTGACCCTTGTTAGGAGATAATGTAGAAAAAATGGAGTGGGGAGGGGTACAGGGACTGTCACACATCAGGAGCACTGGAGGCACCTTTCAAAATACATAGCTTTGTTCCCCCAGCTCCACCTGGCTCTCAGCCTAGGCCATGCACTCCTACAGTACTTGGTAACAGGAATTTGGGAGGCAGAAACACCTGAATTTCAATGTCTATTCAGACACTTACGGGTTTCAGGGCCGTTCCCAAGCTTCCGTTTCTTACCTGGGAGACAAGGGACACCGACAGTACCCACCTCGAAGACTGGGTAAAGGAGTGCATGAAATGGTGTGAGTCACTGCTTTGCAACCCCTGGGGCAGGGACAGGCATCAGGCCATCAAGGGGAACTAGAAAGCCTAGGAAGGAGGGGTGGGGCCCAGTAGGGTTAATATTGGAGCAGGACTTGCAAGATGTGGATACCAGCAAGGCAAGAATGGGGCCAGGGTACCCACTGCTACCTGTGTCCTTCTGCCCATGCTGTAATCCCTGTGCCATGCCAGAATCTCTGTTCCCTCAACTCAGACTCCTTACATGTGCTCTTTTTCTCCCTGTAGGAAGCAAGACCCGAGAGGGGGTAGTACAAGGTGTGGCCTCAGGTACCAGCTCAGCCCTGGCACAGTCCTCTTCTCTACGATCAGGCCGGGAGGGGGTGCTCCCCAGGCTTCTGTGGGAGGTGCCCCTGGGAAGGGCAGGCTGTGGGATGTTATGTGGGAGCATCTGTGCCTCCTTAACCCTGACCCCTCAACCCCTCCCCTCATCCCTTGGTGCTCCAGTGGCTGAGAAAACCAAGGAGCAGGCGTCACATCTGGGAGGAGCCGTGTTCTCTGGGGCGGGGAATATTGCAGCAGCCACAGGCCTGGTGAAGAAGGAGGAGTTCCCTACAGACCTGAAGGTGAGTGACTGCCATACGCACACCAGGCACACAAATAGACAATATCCTCCCCTGCACCCATGGCCAGCCTGGGGCACAGACACCCTTGCCTCCCATTCTACAGGCCTCAGAATGAGGCATCTATGCACTCAGATGTGTGTGTAGACACAGTGCTCCCTGACGTGGCCCAGAATGGACTGTGTGCCTGATCCCACTTGCCAGTGTGACCCAGCGCACTTCTGGCCACATCTGCACAAGTTATTCACTTCATTAAATGAGTGTCTGTGCCAGTGAGGAATTGTTCTAGAGGCTCCTGCAGTGAATAGGATCCTCTATTCACACGGCTGATGTTGTAGCGAGAAGAGATGAAAAGCAAGCCAATAAACTAGGCAATTTCCAACAGAGATAGGTGCTGAGATAAAAAGACAACAAAGATAATAGGATGAAGTCTAAGGGTGAGAGGGTTACTTGAGCCAGAAGGTCTTCGCTGAGAAAATGAAGTCTGAACTGACACCGTAAGGGTAAGATACATATGCAAGAAATGTATTTCAGATAGTTGAGAATAGTAAATACAAAGGCCCTGGAGCAGGTGAGAGCAGCTGTGAGTATGGGGGGAGCGGTCTGTGTGTCACACATTTGTGCACATCTGTTTACATGTGTCTACACATGTAAGCATGAAGACAGAGGACTCCTTTAGGACATCCTGCGGGGAAAGAGCTGTGAGCTCCTGAGCCCCAAGGAACAACTCCACTCCTCCGTGGCTGTGTGGCCCTGGTCCGCTCCCCTCATGTCTCTGAGTCTGATTAGCTGCCGGCAACATGAACATGAATGCACTAGTCGTTAGGTAGGTTAGAGATGATACAGATGAGAAATTCTCAAAATTTAAACATGTATCGGCATCACCAGGAAGCCACGTGAAAATACAAGTCCTTAGAACTTGTAGTTCAGTAGATGAGTTGGGGGCCAAGAAGTTTTGTTTCTAACGAGTGCCAGTGATGCCAATGCTGTGATCCCACAGGCGACACTTTGTGAACCACCGAGGTACAGATACATAGCTTGAGATATAGAGTGAGTGGCCGATTTGGCCACATGGTCACACAAGCAGTCTGTGTCTGCTCCCAGGGGATTGTGTGACGACAGGTAGGCTGGAGGAGCACCACAAGGACCGTGTGCCCTGTGCAGCTATATACACATGTCTAGACATTTGTCCTGTGAGTCCCTGTGTCTGTCCCTGGAGGCCCTTTACCATTTGGGTGAAGTCTAGGGAGTGTATTCACTGGCCAGAGAGACCCTGTACCAGCCTCCACTCCAGACATTTGCACAGTGGGTTCCTTCCATGGTTCAAAACCTAGGTCTTTACTCAGTAGTCCTGGTTCCAGTGCTGTCTCCACATTTTACCGTTTATACAATTTATATTTCCTGTAATCATGTTACTGGTGATCATACCTATGTGTTCATCCCTAGACATTTTACATGGAGTGACTCACTGAATCTTCAGTGTCACCTTGAGAAAGGTACCATGACTAGCCCATTTTACAGATACAGGAATTGAGGCTCAGAAGTGAAGCATTTTGCCTTCTCTTGTAAGTCTGTCGGTATCATAAGCTTAGGTCCATATCGTGGGAGTCACTTTGTGCCAACACAGGCCCAGGCCCTGTGCTAGGTGCTGGAGTGCAGAGAGGGCAGGTCTCATATGACCTCCTGAGGGTCTTTGTGACAGGATTTGCAGAGAGTCATTTCTCTCTGGCCATTTTTCTCCTACTGGTGCTTGGAAACACCTCATGGCTGCTCTCTCAAGAGACTCATGATTAGAGTCACAATCCAGACAGCAACCCTTCAAGGCTCCCAGGAGTGAGGGAACCCAGACAGGCTCACATCTAGCATTTCTGATGATGTCCACCTTCCAGCCTGCTTTCATTACATTATCATGAAATCCTCACCTTGGTCTCTATTCCAGGCTGCTATGTTTTGAGGTGAAATGACTTACCTGATGCAATATAGCTAGCAAGTGGCCAGGCTGGGATTTTTCTAACTGAATTAGAATTGGGTTGTGTATGGATTAGTGTTGGGTATGGATCTCAGGGCCTCATGTTTGCTGAGCATGTGCTGTACCACCGACCCTTAAGTGACTTTTTATTGAAGTACAATGTACATGCAAAAAGCATGCAGCACCATGAAATTTTCAGGAGGAGAGCCTCCCTATGTAACCAGCAGTCATTTCAAGACAGAACATCAGTCTCCCCCCACATACCCTTCCTCTGTTCTCCCTTCCAAATCCCTATCCCCTAGAGCCAGGACTATGCAGAGATAAGTGAAGGGTAGGGGCACCCACTCACAGGACTACATCTGTAGGGCCCTGGAAACAAACCCTATGTGCCTCACTTACCTCACTTCAATCTTGCCCCCACCTACCCACCCTCCAAGAGTGCCTGCTTCCTCACTTCTACTGCTGTAAATTAGTTAGGTGTTTCTCTACACAACAGAAAGATTTTGGGTTTTTTTTTTGTTTTGGGGTTTTTTTGGGGGGGGATCAAACTCATGACCTCGCACTTACCAGGCAAGTGCTTGAGCTGCTGAGTTGAATCCCTAGCCCCAGTTAGGGGTTTCTTAACATCATGTAAATATCTTCATGAACTAAATGCTATTCTTCATTCTTGTATGCTATTCCACAATGTGACTGTGACTGGACCACAATGTACACATCCATTCTGTTTGCACATATAGCTTGCTTTCAAATTATGCACCCAGGCTAGGATACATAACACTGTGTTTCATCCGAGTTCTGGTCATTGTGGGGTGACTTGCAGCAATCAAACATTCCCCCACTTCCTGCACCTTGGCCCACCCACCTCTGCCATAGGAGAAATAAATCAGGTCAGGAGCTGTAAACTCATGGGTCCACCTAGACAGGGACTGTTTCATGTGTCTCTCTGTGCAACCAGCTCAGTCCTGGGTTCTGTGCACATACATGTACTCACCTGCAGGCGGCCAGCCGTGTAGTTGGCAGCCCCCCACATGCATGCCTGCTGATCTGTGTCTATCTGGGCAGCAGATGCAAGGGGGAGGGGAGAGTCTTAGCTCACACATCCAAGCAACACCATGAGCTGTTGCTTCCAGCTTATCTTAAAATAGCAACAGTGAAGAAACCAGGCCATGCTGGGCCCTGGGGGAGGGATGAGTGGAAGGTGGCAGGGAAATGGCTCAGAGCCCCTGCCCATCCCTGTCCCTAAGCCTCCATGTCCCTCCAGCCCTGGAGGGGAGTCTCCAGGCTTCTCTCTGGGGCGCTGCCATCCAGGGGAGCCAGACACAAAGGAGGGATAAATAGGTGATGGGGTGCGCTGTCTCTCCCCCTATTCCATCCAGTCACAAATGGTGGATGTGCAGAGGCTTCCAGGTGCTGGGGGAGAGGCACAGAGAGCCTAGCACATTGGCTCCCTACACCTCCAGCTTTGGGCAATGATCAGGAAGCATTTCACCCTCACACCACCCCACTTCCAAAGTGCTCCAAATAAAAGATTTAATGAAAAATTCCTGCACTGCCAACCCTTCCTTGCCTTCTCCCATGCTTCCAATCAGCCAGAGGCTCCCCAGCATAGATTTTTGGAGGTATCCCTGCTGTCCTCACCAGCCTTGCCCTTCTCTACCCACAGCCAGAGGAAGTGGCCCAGGAAGCTGCTGAGGAGCCACTAATCGAGCCCTTAATGGAGCCAGAAGGGGAAAGTTATGAGGAATCACCCCAGGTGAGGGGGTCGCAGGGCTGGGTGGGTCTCTGGGCATTCAGGACGGTTGCTGCCAATTCTAGCCCTGGCGGGTGGTCCCTTGCATGATAAGGTTGAGACTTGATCTTCGATCCTTGCCTCTTTAGAACTCAAGGCAGGAAGTGGAAGGATGGAGGGCAGAACAGATGGGGCCTACAAGAGCCCGGGAACCCAGATGTCCCGAGCCCTAGGTCCCTTCAGGCCTAAGGGGAGGGGCTGCACTATCCTCTGGAGGGATCAAGCATCCAGGGTTGGCTGTTGGTCTCCAACCCCCTTTCCTTTTTGCTCTTCTCTACCCCACTATCCCTCTGATGCAGGAGGAGTATCAGGAATACGAGCCAGAGGCGTAAGGGCCCAGGACGGCCCCCACCAGCAGCACAATTCCTTCCCAGCCCCTGCCCCACCCCCCAGAGCCAGGGCTGACCTTCTACCCTTTTCCCAAAACGTGAGATCTTCCGTCTCCGAGGCGCCCCCTTGGAGCCTGTTGTCAGTGTCTGTCGGTCTGTCTAACCTACCCGCCTGCGTCCAACCCTGGGGCATGGACTGGACCGGGGCTTCCGCTGCGGCTAGGAGCCTCGCCCCACCAGTGCGGCCCCTCCTGGTCCCACCTGTCCAGTGTCCGTGAGGATGTAGCATGTTCTATGTATTTTTAAACGAAGATAGAAAAGCGACGGCTCCTCCAACACCCAGACAAAGGCTCTCCAAGGGACCCCCGGGCAGCCCAGAGCACCCCACCACACTCCTACATCGACCCCAAGAACATTTTTTTTTTAACCAAAACCAGGAGCCAGGCTGTGCCACGCCCCCTCCCTCAGCCGGCCCGGTCCGAGCACGGGCATCGTGTGTTGTGATTGTGGCATGGAGAGCCCCCTCCCCCACCCCGTGTGAGCGTGTTCCGGGCGGGCGGGCCCGGCCGCCCCCACCCGCGTATGTCCATGAATAAAGCCAATCTGTCTGTAGCCAGCGCCGCAAGGACAGGGCTGAGCGCCTGGTGGAGGAAGCAGGTGGGCTTCCAGGTCCAGGAATGGCCCTCTGCTCTTTGGGGTCTGCCACATGCCACCCCAGTATAGGATTGACTACCTGGACCTCGACTTCTCCATCTTCTACTCTTCATCCAGGCCCAAGACCTAGAGGGGCAGAGGAGGGTCTCCTCCGGGTTGGCATGTGCGGTTGACTGGGAGGCGTAAAGGTGGCTCGGGGGCGCCACCTGCTGGGCTGCAACGCATTTACTGGGGTACAACGCCGAGGGAAAGCCCTGCGCGGCACAGACTGGGGCGGGGGGCGTGCACGTACGCCGGCTCTGAGTTCCACGTGAGCCTGGAGAAGCCTTCAGAAATCAGCCGTGCTGGCACTGAAAGGCTTCGTTACACACAGACAGACCTCTTCCCGCTGCAGAACGTGTACACATACACACACCTACCCACACCTGCCCAACGCAGAAAAACTCAGAAAGGGAAGGGGAAGAGCTCCAGAAGAGGATAGAGGTCTGGTACGCGGTGTTCTACTTCTCCTAGAAAGGCGCCTGAAAGTTTGAGTTCTCGGACGAAGTGGGTCTGCAGACCTCTCAGAAGGCGTCAAAAGTCTTGAGCACACCAGGATCGGCACTAGGGGGCCCCCAATACCTCCTCAGAATGATGAAGAAAAGGATGGGGAGATCTTGTGGGTTCTGCGCAGACGCCCCGCCCCCGGCAGAGAAAAACCGCTGACTTTATTGGCTCAAAAGCTCCAGGTCCCGCCCTCATTTGCCCGATGCCCCGCCCCCTCTCGCTGCAGATACTCGCCCCTGCCTTGCAGACATCTGGCAAGGTTTTGCCGCAGAGGCTCCCAGCCTCGCCCGCTAGGGCCCGCCCTTAAGCGCCTCAGCCAGGACCTGGTACCCAATCCTCAACCCTTCTACCCTAAAGCTGCAAGATGCTTGCTCTGTTTACTCAACCCCCGAGCATCGGCGCCTCCTTCTCCCCCGGACTGTCAGAGGCGGAGGCAAGGCGATTTCAAGCCTGGAAAGGCCTCCCACACGGCGGGAGACCAGTCTGCTCCGGTCACCTTGGCCTGCAGTGTGTGTGGTGGTGGTGGTGGTGGGGTTCTTTATTTCCGGAAACAGGAAGCAGCTGGCCGATGAACAGCGGGACTTGTGTGCATGTGCGGGTCAGTGTGTCTGTGTTTAGAGAGAACAGGTGGGTTTGGATTCTGTGATTCAAGTGACATTGGAGCAGGTTGAAATCCCTTTGGGCTGAATTAAGTCACTACGTGCAACTCACAATCTTTGGGGGTGGCAAACTCATGACCCTCGGGCTGAATAGGGTCTCTAGGTACGTTTTATTTGCTACACCAGGTTTTAAAATTTTAAAATCTGAATACCTTTGGGCTGTGCACATCTTTTCCAGTTGGCCATGATCCCTTGGTGTCTTTCCCTCCCTACTGTATCACACATACCCGCTTATTTCATTTTCATGACCTGCCTGTCCTCTAAAGAGTTTGCAACTTCCAATCCAGAAACCACACCTGCTCCCCATTTTTAGATGCCAAAACTAGGTTTGCCACCTGGCCTAAGGGGAGATTTATTCCTCCTTCCCCAGTGCCAAGCCCTACACCTGGCCGCACTGTGCATGGTTCTGCTCAGAGAGCAATGTTCTCATCTGTCAGGGTCACTTTAAATTTATTCCAAGCATGGGCCCAGAAGTGTCAGCAGAAGATGTCAGCCCTGTGTCAGACAGCAGTGGGTGTGTAAGGCCACACAGCTCATGGGCTCCTCCCACGTGACAGGCACAGAGCCACTTCCCAAGTGACCAGTATATCCTAGGCATATGGTACTTATCGCTATTCATTTCACTTGATACCAGCTTCAAGGATTGCCTGTTGTGAGGCCCAATTTATATATGAGGAAATGGAGGTTGGAGAGGCAAAGCTACCTGTGCTAGTCACACTGGTGGGAAGTGGCAAAATCCACTCTGAACCCCAAGACTGACTCCAAAGCATAATGTCTTTGGAATTTTCACAGTAGGCATTCTCTAGCTTTGAAGAGAGACAAACGAAGCACACGCACAGTAGGACAATGCAGAAGGCTGCAATGTGAAGATTCCAGATACTTGTGCAATGTCATGAAGACTGGGAGCATCTTTCTGTGTGCAAGTGTGAATTGGAGCTGTGTGCACACATCTGTGGTATGGGCATGCGTATGAGCTATGTCCGTGTCAGTGTTCATGTGTGTACACAGATGCTACCCATGTGTGTTGTGTGCATTCACTTAGTCATCTGACAATGTGTGTTATTACACATCTGCCCTGTTTTCAGAAGTGAGTGGCTTCGGGGAACCGGCCTGCAGGTTGATGCTCTGTCACCTCACCTCTCATGGATCATAAAACGAGCAACAACATAACTGCGAGTTTCATGAAGAACATAAAAAAAGAGCAGTGTGGTAGAGTTGTAGGGAGGAAGGTGGTGAAAGCAACATTAAAATAGATCAGGTATCTGAGGAGGTGATGTGGACCAGGAACCTGCATGGAAAGAGGGTGGCGTGGGAACATCTCAAGGCCAAGTGCTGCAGGTAGAGGAAGTGCCCACCTCTGAGTCTGTGCCAAAGTGTGATCGGTGAGGCTGAGACTGGTAAGGGGGTCTTCAGAGGTCCATGCACCCGGGTCCACTCCTACTGGTTCCTACTCCCTTTTCCTTTGCATGTGTTCTTTCTTCCATCAGGGCAGGCTGCCCTCAACTCTGCTTGTTTAAATCTTTCCTTCTTCTTGCCACTACTCATTGGACCAAGAGCAATTTTTTTCTCACCACCCTTCTGCTGTTCAGATGCACACAGAAACCCCCATTCCACCCATCAGGACTCAGAACCCTTGGATGGCTAACTGGAAAGTAGCCCTCCCCCTAATGAGGACTGGGGGCTGTCCTCATGTCCCCCCCCACCATTCATCTATCTGTCTACCCCCACTGCCCAGTAATGCAGCTTCCTGGCTTTCTCTGGAACTTTATTTTTGTTTTCTCCCTTCCCTATTTATAGCTCTCTCCCCTCCAAACCATCCCTGCATCTATCCCGTTGCCTAGAAACAAGCTCTAGGCTGAGGGTGGGGGAAGGCCAGACGGAGCCCAGGCAGGGGGAAAGGAAAGGATGTCACCCACTCCCCTAACAGCACCACCCCCAGGCTTCCAGAAGCCCACTCTGCTCTCTGCCCATCACCCACAGATGTTTTTAAAAGAATAAAACAAAATGTGAAAAACAGTCCTTTGTGAATCCCTTCCAGACTTCTACATGGCATGATGAGTGTGATTTCACTCATGCTTCTTAATAGTCCCTCCTGCCTGAAGTTTTTTCAGATGAGGAAACTGAGGCTTCAGGAAATAAAAATCCCACAGCCAAAGCTTTCTCATCATCATCAAAACAACAACAACAACAAAGCTTTCTCATCAGAAACTCCACAGTCTGAATTTGTTAGATTTGAAAGATTTGAAAGCATAAGCAATTCTATAACCTATGAATTGGAGGATGGTAAAGGAAAATGTACCTACAGTTCCGCCACATACAAAGCCACTAGTTATGCATCAGCCATGCCCTCTTATGTGTCCCTGCAGTTCCCCTGCCATGGCCCATCCATACTCCTGCAGTACCTCCACCATGTCTTCCCCATGGCCACCACTATATAGCTCTACCTGCCCCCCATCATGCCCCACCCTGACCAACTGCAAGTCCACAGACTGGGGCTAGATGGTGGAGCTTTCCTCTTAGTTCTGTCATTTCACCAACTGTGTGATATTGGTCCAAGCATGAAAACTTTGCCCAGCTCCAAAGTCAGGAGGATAATTTCTACTCCTTAGGGCTAATAGAGAATTTAATAACTGGAGCGTACTATAAATGTGAGTAATCAACTGGAATAGTTAATATTGTTATTGTTGATTTTATTATTAGGGCCAAGAGGCAAGGGAAAGGAGCTCAAATGAGTTCTGGGATTAGAGAGGGAACCCCTGGCCTGTGTCTGGACAGAAGGACTCCTTTTCCTGGCAGAACAAAGATCATGGGTTGGGGCTGCCTGAGAAGCCCTATTGCACCTATTTTTCCTTCTCAAGTGTTTATCCCCTTCTGTCCTCCCCCAGCCTCCCCAAAGGCCCACCTCTGCCTTCCAAACAGGCTTTCCGGGCAGAATGGGGGAGGGGCTGCTAAGGAGCAGCTGGGCCATGATTCAGCCTGAGTCACCCATCCAAATTCTGGGGCCGCCCCCAGTTGGGCCAGGGCCTGCAGCTGCTGGGAGTAAGGGTGTTGCAAAGAAGGAGGGCATCTTTGGGTATCAGGGTGTGCTCGTGCATGCTCAGGCCAGGGAGTCATACATGATCTCAGGCCAGCACAGTGATGGCTGGAGGCCATGCAAGGAGGCTAAGGAGGGAAAATAAATCCAGATGCCTCAGTTAGTTATCTGCACTGACTGAGGTGGCAGGCGTGTGTGTGTGTGTGTGTGTGTGTGTGTGGTGTTACACGCATATCTGAGTAGGGCGAAGGTATAGCTGGAGTGACTCCCAGCTTTGCCTCTTTCTGTTTCTTTGGCAAGTTTCTTTGGCAAGTTCCTGGCAAGTTACTACTTTCCTGAAGGTCAGCCAGTCTGTTTATTCACCTATACAGTGGGAGTAATTACTGTATCATCACTGATGGTTTTCCTTAAGGATGAAATAGAATAAAATATGATAACTATAGAACATGTAGGAGCCAGTAAATGGCAGACTTCCATCTTCCTCATCTCAGGTCCCTTGGGTCATGCACTGCATTCATGAGGACAGGTGCATATCTGAGTGTCTGTACAGGTCTTAAGGGATGCTGGGTCTTTCTTTAAAGTGTGCAAGTGTGTGTTGTGTGTATCCCTCTGAAGCACAAGTACTTTATAGAAAGTTGGGTTTATGTGATATTACCAATGCCCACACACATACACACAGAGCACACACCTTCCCAAAGGACTGTAATTTGCTGAAATTCAGGCTAGACCAGGACCAGTGTAAAGGTGAAGGGATCCAGAACTGTGGATACAGTTGTGTTGAGATCTTGGACCTTCTCCAAAGCCTTCAGCTTCAGGCAAAGCTGGAATGGGAAAAGCTGGCTAGGCCATGAGGGTGGTTTAATGGAATGGATATGAACGTAAGATAGTCAAGAGAAGGTGGGCTAGCATGAGACACAGAGTGTGCGTGTGTATGTGTGTGATCACAAGCATGCACAGGGTGGCTTTGGGGGCTGGTTGC
This sequence comes from Dolichotis patagonum, assembly GCA_004027295.1. NCBI lineage: Eukaryota > Metazoa > Chordata > Mammalia > Rodentia > Caviidae > Dolichotis > Dolichotis patagonum. The sequence goes on along the minus strand of PVJX010011962.1, from coordinate 28,022 downwards.
CATCTCTGCTCTGGTACAGTCTGCTTGTCTCCATGGTGCCTGTTGCCACACACGCTTGCTTTTCAGAAAGTCACTGGGATTGTTTATTCCACCCCCGGCCTGGGCGCCAGCCAAGGAGCAGCAGGCACTTGTTTATCTTCTGGTACGTACGAGTGTGTATGGTTCCCCGGCGGCAGACCAACCCGAGACAGGCACATGTACACGCTCACATGGGTGTGGGTGGCCATGTTGGCTGTCACAAGGTGAGCCAAAACCTCAAGCCTAGGCTTACTTTATCCATATAGGAGCAAAGATGACCCTCCAGCAACTATAGATGCATCCTCAATTTGGTAACCTCCAAAGTTCCTCCAGGAGAGTGTGAGAGTCATTTTCCCATGGTTGGTCCCTGATCCACCCCACTATCAGAATGAATTATTGGTCAGTGATTGACCAGGCCTGAGTCACTACCTGCCCCAGGAGCTAAAGTGGGATCTGCCCTACCCCACCACATAGACGGGGCTGAGGAAGTGTTCCCACAAGGAAAGTGGAGATCTGTGATCAGAAAATGGTTCATGGGCTGCACTTGAGTAACGGTGGTATTCCCCACAAAGAATAAAGGATGTAAAGGACTTGATTTTTTTCTCAGAGTTCTGGAAGCCTAGTGCTGTATGGTGAAGTGAGGTTCAGAGAGACCTCAACTAAGCTCACACAGCTAGTAACTGGCATCCAAGACTGGTGCCACACAGACTGCCTCTCTGGTTATTTTGAGTTCTTCCTCTGCCTTAGCAAGTGTTTTGTTTTGTTGTTCAAAGGTTTTCATTTTAAAAATTGGTATTACCAACAAACCACTTTGGAACAAGAGTGGTCAGAGAGCATAGACGAGGATGAGAAGAAACCCTGTCTGTACCCACAGACCAGACACAGCCAGAGCTCTGTCCACATGCCCCTGGATCCTTTGATCATTTCTGGGCCCAGTAGCAGGATTTCAAACAGCAAGAGTCTGGATTTTTGTCAAAGAGATGCTCTCCAGCTGCTGGAACCCACCCTCCATGTGTTGTGGGTCAGAAGTGTCACATAACCCCTTACAACACACCCCAGGGATACCCATTAAGTAACATCTTCCAGATGTTGAGATCTGCACACCCAAGGACCCTTACCCTTGTCTGGAAGAATTCTAAGGTGTGCATTTACCTCATTTTCTACTTCCTTTCAGACTTAAGCATCGCTCACCCACTGTGGTAGCTGGTGTAATAATGACCTCTCATTGGCTGCTTTCCCTCCCTGGGCCATCTTTCCACTCTCCTGCTGGTATCCTTCAACCTCAAATATAAATCACACATCTTCAATTTCATCTCAGCCCTGTGAGCTACTCCAGGAATCTGGATCCCACCTTTTCTTCCACGACAAGCATCTGAGCCAAACTCTTGTGCTCATCCTTACTAGCACCTCCTTTTTCCCCTCAGTCCTGGCCCTCTATCAGGATTGCAATTTCTTCAAGTCTCCCCTACTTTAACCTTCCATCTCCCTGGTCAGACTTCCCTACTCTTTTCCCTTCAGAATCCAAACTTTTCAAGAAAGGAGTCTACTTGCCTACTCCACTTCCTTACTCTCATTTAGCTCCCAACCCGCCCACCATCACGTTGGCCTTTCACTCCTGCACTCCACTGAAGGTGTGCTTGTCAAGTGCTGTGGTCATGTCTCAATGTCCTCCAAAGCCTCATGTGATCAAAGGTGGTGTTTTTCAGAGACAGCTGGGATCCGGAGTGTGTGATGCTGGGATAAAGAGTGTGTGATTACTAAATCAGTCCATTGACTGGTTTGGTATAGTTCTGGGCATGCACAGTGGAAAGGCCTATCTTGGGTGTGGGTGCTACTCACCCTAAGGGCATGTGACCAGGACAGAAAATAAGGGACAGAAAAAGGGCTGCTGTCATCATTTTCTGCTTCTTCACTACATCACTGCTTTACTGTCTGTTTCCCACCATGAATACTCCTCTGGCCCAAGGTGAACTTTTTTTGGTTCTTACCATTTTCCATGGCTTGTGATCCTCCCCAAGCCTCAATTTATTCACCTGTGTCACCGAAACAATAGTGTTATTTTTGAGGGTGGAGGGGGATGAAATGACGAATGAGGAATATAGTCGGTAAACTCTGAAGGTCGGTGCCACTGTGAGCAGTTGAGTGAAACATTTTCAGGATCAGAGATACTAGGACGCCAGCGTGTGCTGTAGCGCGTGCTGTCCGTGGTCCTGAAAGTTGGTCCACCACTCTGGTTTTCTCCTTTCGTTGGGATGTTGGCGGAAGACGGTGTTCCACTGATTTTTCTTCACTTGCCATCTAGGTTTTTAAAAGACTTTAAGCACAGTGACCAATGGTCCACGGATAAGGGAGAAAACTAAGAACAATAAATAAGCATGAGGCCTGCAAGATTTAAATTTCGTAAATTTGTAATCCCAGCTGCACTATGAACTAGCTGTATGACTAAGAACAAGTTACTTATCTATATCTGTTTTTTTTTAGCTGAAAAACCGTGGGTGTGATACTAATGCTAACATTAACTTGTTCCCGGGTGATTGGAAATTGAAATTAGATGAAACCTGCAAACAAAATCTTAGCACGCTGTCTGCGCCTAATAAAAGTTTTATTAGCATTAGTTGTTATCATTTTTAGTAGGTGGTTCATAGTACAGGTGCGAATGACTTTTATCATCTTCAGGACAATTACAGTTATTTTCTATGGGAAATCTAAGAAAGAAAAAAAAAGGGAACACTTCTCCACTGTGAAATCTGGAGGGAGTGGGCAGCGAGTTCTCATGTCTTCGGCAATTCAGATTCATCTGGAAGCCCCTGAACCCCTACTTCACATGTTCAGGTGATTGATGTTAGTCCTATTTTCAGATAGGGAAACTGAGGCTCAAAGAGGGGACCTGACTCGCTCGAGGGAATCTACTAGGAGAAGGCTTGCACATACTGGAGGGAAGGCAGGTGCCCTGCTTGTGGAGCCCGGCAGAGGCCGAATGGAAGGTGCCTCCCCAGCGGCACCGCCGCTCTGGTCCCCGCCACTCGCCGGCGCGTGGGCAGCGGCGAGACAAAGGGCCGGGGGCGGGGCGGGGCGGGGTGGGGGAGAAGGCCGGAAGTGCAGCTAGGGGGAGGCGGGAAATTTCCTCGCGGAGGGAGCTTGGAGATCGCAACGACCTGGGTCCCCTCGCAGGCGCCGCACGTTCTCGGACAAGTGGCCACGTCTCTGAGCAGCAACGCCCTCCTCGGGGAAACGAGGGCGCGTTTGCGGGGCTCTCCTGGGTGAGATCCAAGACGGCGTGCTGGGCGCCCGGCCGCCGGCAGGCGCAGCGCGAATGGGCAGCCTCTCCGCCCCTCAGTCTCCCGCTCCGTGAAATGGGAGCCAGTTCGAGAAGGACAGGGACTCCGGGAGTCCGGGGGCCGCAGGCACAGGCAGGACGAGGGGCCGCAGGTAAGGGGCGCCCCTCCCTCCTCAGCTCCCGGGTCCCGCCGGCACCGCCCCCTCCCGGTTCCGAGGCTGCCAGCGCGCATGCCCGGGGCGGGGCGCGGGCGGGAGCGCGGAGCGGGCTCGGGGGACAGCGGCTCGGAGTCCGCGGGTCCGCCCGGCAGCCCGGCCCTAGCAGCCGAGGCCGCTCGGGCGGCGGCAGCGGGAGCCAGAGCGCAGCAACGACGAGCCAGAGCAGCTGCACCGCCGGGTAAGCCCCCGCCCTCACCTGCAGCTTCGGCCCCCTCGGTGCCCTGGAGCCCGCTCGGTGGCCGCTGTCCAGGGTCCTCAAAGCCACCCCCACCCCGCGCCAGCTCCGCACCGCGTGCCAGGTGCCCAGGTGTGCGTTGCGCGCGGCCGGCCGGGGGCGGCGAGTGTCCTTTTCTAGGCTCCTCGCTGGAGCTGGGCGGGGCGGGGGCGGGTCCCGCAGCTGGGCCGAACCCCCCGGAGGCCCTGAGGGCCAGGCCGCCCTGCTTTATGGGACTGGGGCCCGCGTCCGGCCTCGCGGTGGTTGGATGCTTTGTTTCGCTCGGCAGTGCGGAGGGGGCGCTTCCCGCCACCGAGGGGAGGGGTCCACCCGCGTTGATTCATCTCCTTCCTGGAGCGAGCTCAGCGCTCGAGTGTCTCTTCGCACCACCTAGCACACTCGCCATTGCACAACCAGTGTGGCACACACTCCGGGAAGCGGTCACACACTCACCGCATTCACACACGGGGAACCTCATCCCTGGGCAAGGCCAACAGGTCTTACACAAACACACACGCATGCACACGGTCCTTGGTCATTCCATCAGAGTCTTAAGCGCGGCCACCTGTGTACCCACCCAGGGAACCAGGTGGGAGACTTGCACACACACCCAGGCATAGCCACGCACTCACAGCAGCCGTTGTGGATCACAGCATGCTAACAATGGTCCCTGATCAAACACTCCCACAACCACTCCTGCAGCCTACTCTGACCTGTTCACACGTCTCATGGTGTCCCTCGTGTGCCCTTAAATCCTGGAGTAGGCTATCACACTCGTGAACACACACCCTAGCACACACACACATGCCGTCTCTCAGCTCGTTGCTCACTCCCACCACTAGCCTAAGTTTAGACTCCATTCTTGTCCTCCTCCTATGGATGGATGGACAGATGAGCAGATAGGCGGTGTCTTAGGACAGTGGTGATGGACCTATGGCATGCCTGTCACAGTGAGCTGTTCCTATCATTGAAAGCTCTAAAAGCTTCTCCATTACTGGTCTAGGGGCTGCTTCTGTGGAAGGTCTGTCACCTTTTGCTTCTCTGCTTGTCTCCCTACAGCCCCAGGCAGGAGACTTTGCTCCTTCGAAGGCCCTAGGAGAGGAGGGAACACAGGGCAGCAGACTGGGATTTTCACACACACTCACAGATGCATATGCCTGCCAAAACCTCACAAGCCTTTATCTGTCTTGTTAAGGGAAGAGATGCTTGCAGGTGCTTGGCAGCTCTGGCCCTGGATTGAGAGTGTAGGGATGACTCCAGACTGGGAAGAAATCGTAGGGAGAAAGAAACAGGCTAGCCAGGGCTCTGCATTCACAGGGGCTGCTCTGCCTGCAAGTGAGACCCCAGTGCCTGCACCCATGCCCAGGCCATCTCTCCCATGAGTGGAACTGCAAGGCTATGTGGTCACACATGTGCACACTCACATGGTCCAAGTGACTCTCTTGAGGTGCAAACACATACAAGGGCCATTTGGCACATGGAAGAGACATATGTATCAAGTTTTTCTTGAGCAGAAAACTCAGAAGCCAAATCCTGGCCCCAGACTGGCCTAAGGTGGTACAGAACTCCACAATTAGTCTGCTCACTTCCTTGCACACCAAGGGAACCAACCTGTATATAAAGGTTATTTCAATCTTCTACTTCAGCTAGGTCGCACGCAGCTAACTGTATACAGGTTCATCTGTGCAGGATGTGTGTGTTCCTGCAGATGGGTGTTTATGTATGTAGGGATGCTTGCTTCCTCTACTATATGCTCTCTGGCTCTGGGGTCCGTGAGATTCAGCGGTGCCTCAGCCTGACCTCCAAGAATAGAAAGAGGTTTTAAGATCCAAATCTTACTGTCCAGATCTTGGCTGACATGACTTTAAAGAAATAAGACGTTAGGCTCAGACACATCTGACTTTGAACCACAACTCCTCTGCTCCCCAGCTGTATGTCCTTGGTCAAGTCTTTTCTTCTTCTGGCTTCAGTGTCCTTATCTGTGGGATGGGATGGTAATGCCTCCCTCATGCCATTATTGGGGTCCCAATGACAAAATAAGCCTGAGAGTGGTGGGCCCAGAACTGAACACACAGAGGGGAAATGATGTCCTGGAAGGAAGATGGGAAGAGAGGAGGTGGAACCAGAGACCCATGCTGTATCTGTGTGGCCGAAAGGTACTGAGGTTTCATTTAGAACCAAAAAGGGCCTGGTGGAAGCATGAGGAACAGCACTTCTGGCACTGTTTTCTGGGCAGAGAGCCCTCATTTCACAGATTGGGAAACTGAGGTCTAGGAAAAAATCATGTAACGTCACGAACCACAGCAGTACCTAAGCTGAGACTTAACCCCACATCTTTGTACCTCCTGGATCAGGTCTGACCCTGCCCCAGACCTGATCCCTTCTCAGCAGCTGAGAACTTTGAGCTGGAAACTTGGAAGCCAGCCTCTTCCAGGGGGGGTTGCAAAGGAGAAACATGACCAGATGGGCCATGCCTCTCTCACAGAATCTCAATTTCCTCCTCTGTAAAACAGGAATATAACACCTGCCTAGATGATATACAATGTCTTTGCAAAGATATCTCCTGCCCTTCTTGGCATCTAGGTCAAGGGTCAAAACTTAGGTGGCAATAGGCCAGGAGAGTAACATACATGAGGGGATGGATTATGCAAATGCAATGATTTGTTGTCGTTGTTCTTTGAGACAGGGAACCACTTTGTAGTTCAAAGGGACCTAGCTTTGAACTCCGCTGCCTCAACATCCTGAATGCAGGAGTCACAGGTGTGTGTACCACACCTGGCTACAAGCGCAATAACCGATGGCAACAGTCAGCCTCAGGATCATCCACAGAAGGAGTGAGAACTGTGGCTGATTGGAGAGTCTGTGCTCATCTAAGGAGCCCCGTGGAGGCTCTAGCTGGCTGTTGCTATGCAGGAAGCTCATGTTGCCAAATTTTAGCTTTCCAGATTTGTGTGAAACCTGATTCTAACAGAGTCTTCTAATTGTTAAGTATTGATCAATCAGTACATACCTTTATTTCAAATTGACTTTTTTTGTTGTTTTTTGATTTTTTGGTACTGAGGATAGAACTCACGACCTCACATTTGCCAGGCAGACGCTTACACCACTGACCTAAACTTGCGGCCCCTTTACACTGACTTTTAAAAGATTATTTTAGACTGGTAATTTAGCTCCGCAGCATAAGCGCCTGCCTGGCAAGCGCTAGGTCATGAGTTCGATCCCTGGTACCAAAAAAAAAAAATGTTTTTTAGCACTCTGGGCCTGGCATTCTGAAGGCCAGATTGTGCTAGTTTGAGTGTCTGCTGCAGGCCCTCTCCCCCTGCTCCCTCCTGGGAGCACAGCTGGGTTCTGACAGGCTGAGGAGATAAACACAGGCCTTCCATATACACAGCCCAGCCCTACCGAGCAGAGCTGTGTACACCCCTTTAATTCTCACAGCAGCCCTGGGGGAGCACAGGGAGGGCTCTTCAGGGTCCCCAGTGAGAGGCAGGGCCTTGCTGAAGGCCACAGAGCTGGTAAGTGGTGGTGAACTGTCCCGGGCCTCCCTCCCCAAGGGACTGGCTTACTGGTTGGATGTGTTGGGAGGACCTCAGAGCTAGGCCACCAGGGCTGGAATGAGAGGTAGTAAGCACCAAGAAGACCTCTCCTACAGACTTTTCCTGACTCCTCCCAGCTGCTGCTTAAACTTCCCAGCCTGTCAGATTGCTGCTTTCCAGAGAAGAAAACGAAGGCAAGCGTGGCAAACAGATCTTAGCCTTTACCAGAAACGAGGCCCCTTCTGTTGCCTTCTGCCTAGTCACCCTGGCTTATAACAGGCTTTTGCATGGATCACAAGTCACAAACCAGTGACCTCAGGTCAAAGTTGGCCTACAAGAGTGTTTTGTTTGGTCTGCATGTTATTTTAAAAATGAGCCAACTGTTATCCCAGCACTCTGGGAGTTTGGGGCAGGAGGATTGCAAGTTCAAGCCCAGATTGGATAACCAAGCAACTTAGTGCAACCCTGTCTCAAAATAAATCTTTAAAAGGCTTAGAAACTGATGAGGTAGCTCACTGTAAAGGTCCTGGGTTCAGTCTCCAATTCCACACACACATGCGCACATGCACGCACACACTCATTAATATTTATAATATTGGCTTTTTTTTTTGATCAGTACCTCGGACCGAACTCACAGCCCCACGCTTGCAAGGCAGGTGCTCATGCCTGCTGAGCTAAATCCCCAGCCCCAATATTTAAAATATTAAAAAATCCAGATATATGACTTTGCTCAATAAATCAGGATACCTTGCCAAGCAGAAGCCATTCACTGCCCTGCTCAAAACATTCCAGAGGCTTCCCAGTCCCTTAGGATAAGCTCCCTTCCCCTAGGCCTGCTTTATTTCCTTCCTCGCTCTGCCTCCAGCTCTGCTCCAGCCACTCTGGCCTTTTCGTGGTTGGCTCAGGTGCTAACCTCCTCAGAGAGGTCTTTCTTGACCACATGTCCAAACCAGCTGTCAACTCCTACAGCACCCAGTATTTGAAATTATATCATTCGTTTGCTCCTGTTTTTACACTCTTTCCAATCTTTCCGAACTTGGAGGTCAGAGGTCATACATTCCTTACAATTTTATTACCGACCCCAAAAAACAGTGCCGAGAACATTGCATATGTTCCTGTAAATGTTGAGGTGAATTCCTGTTTGGCTACCACTGGCAGGAATTGTATGTGGCTACCCTTTTAGAAGACATGAATGCTCTCCAGTTTGTCACAGTCCCCACCAGTACCTCTTGTGTCCCTCATTCTGAGGATGTCAGGAGTCCTCAATCGCCTCCCTTGCTCTACGGTTTTTTGTTTTGTTTTGGGGTGTTTGTTTTCATTTGTTGTTTGGTCTTTGTTTGGGGATTTTTTTTTTTTTGGTACTGGAAAGCTAATGTTTTTCTTATGGGGAAAAAAATTATTCCTTCTCAAGTCACTATCATAAGGCAAAAGACCAGCTAAACCACTCAAATCCGATGCCTTTCTGCCTTCGGCTGAATGATGACCTTCCAATTCCTCTGTTTTGTGCTGGTGAAAGTCAGATGTAAAGAATTCCAGACAAAATCTGTCTTGTGCTTCAGACTTGTCCCACCTGTGTCCCCATCTTAATGCTGATTCCTGTCCCCCTCCCTAGGTCTCAAGCTCAAAGCCCAGAGGCCCCAGCAGTGAACAGTATTAATGGAGCTCCCACTCAGGAACTCAAGGGGACCTAGAGGTGTAAATGGGTTGTGCAGAGTGACGGGGTTCTGAATAGGCAAAGAACAGGAGGCCATGGGAACACAGAGGCAGCTTGTAGGCTAAGAAGACCCACAGAGGAGGAGGCATTTGCATGGAGACCTCAAGGTTTAGCAAGCAATAGCCAGTCTCAAGAAAGACTACCCCAGCCAAGGCTGAGACAGCCATCGAGTTCATAGACAAATGCAAAGAGGTGTCTCCATGGTGTGTGTGTGTGTGTGTGTGTGTGTGTGTGTGTGTGTGTGTACGTGCTTTGAGGGTAGGAATAGGTAGATAATGAAAAATAAATCCCAGAAGGCAGACAGGGAGATAGGGCTTTAGACATACATTAAAGAGATGACTAAAGGTAATAGAGAATCATTTAAAGTTTCTATTTTTTCTTGGTTCTTTTAATGTAGTTATGTACCACATAAACATTTTAGTCACTGATAGACTGGTATACACATACACTGTTGATCCCATAAGAACATACTGAAGCCTTTGAAATATCTTAACATAATGTATTACATTTGTGGCGATGCTTGCATAAATAAATGTACTGTGTTGCCAGTTGTATCAAAGTATATCACAGGACTGAGTATGGTGACACATGCCTGTAATCCAGCAGGCTGAGGCAGGAGGATCACTGTGAGTTTGAGGACAGCTTGGACTACAAAGTGAGTCAAGACCACCTGAATTTCATAGCAAGACTCTGTCTCAAAAACACAACAAACAAAACAACAAAAACCAAAGAAACAAGTATATCACACAATCATGCATAGTACATAATAGTTGATTATAATAATACTGTAACAATGTTACTGGTTTATGTACTGGTTTATAATACTTATTATTATTCTGAAGCATACTCCTCGTACCTATTAAAAAATAAAGTTAGGCAGGCATGGTGGTACAGGCCTATAACCCCAGGCCCTGGGAGGCTGGGGCAGGAGGACTGCAAGTTCAAGGTCAGCCTGGAAAGTTTATTGACTTAACAAGACTCTGTCTTAAAATTTTAAAAATTAATTACATTTAAAAAGGAACGAGGGAGGGGCAGGTTGGAGTATGGCTCATTGTCCAAACATGTGCAGGGCTGTGGGTTTAATCCCCAGAACTAAAACCAAGACAGGAGTGGGCATGTAGCTCAGTGCAGATGCTCAGGGTCCAAGCCCAAGTACCACAATAAATAAATCAATAAACATAAAATTTACTACAAGACAGTATGCTGTGTTACCCAAGCAGCAGGATCGCCCATGTTTTCTTTAGCACATCTCTTGATTGCATCAAAAGCTTCCACTGATACATGTGCGGCAGTCCTCCTACCTCAGCCTCCCAAGTGTGGGATTATAGGCGTGCGCCACCTCGCCTGGCCCTACACTGAGTTATTGATCCAGACCATCCATGTATTTGTTTGTAATTCCATTCTGTGATGTTTCCACAATGACAAAATCATCAACAAGACATTCCTCAGAATGTATCCCAGTTCTTAAGCAAGGCATGACTCTACTTTGTACATGCATAACCCAAAGTCCAATGTCATAAAGGGGCACCCAAAGAAAGTGTCTCCCACTCTCAGATCCCCAGTCTTACTCCCAAAACACAACCACTGCTAAAAGTTTTGTGGGATTCCATGTGGAAATTTTCTTCTTATAAATAATCCCATCGATGTGTGTCTGATCTTCTGCTGGGCTACATGCATGAAACCCTAGAAGCTATGCTGAACCTTACGTGTCTTTTTTCATTGTCTTGAGCATCTTCCCTTATTAATCCACACATTTTAGCAGCTAGGTACTGTTCTGAGTGACTGTCCCACATGTCACAGGCCCTGTTCCCTGGTTTTCTTCTCATTGCCAGCCAAGCATCTGTGCTCCTGGATGTGTTATCACTCTAGTGTCAGGAACATCCCTAGAGGTGAGGTTGCTGGCTCCTATGCTATGTGCATTATAAACATTGATAGAAAACCATAAATGTCCTTCCAAAAAACAATCACAACCAACTCAATTTCCTAACAGGAATGAGGGGAGTTTTGAGCCAGGAGAAGTATGGTTGGATCTATATCTTGGAAAGATTATTCAATCATTCATGTAATGAATATTTATTCAGAACTTACTTACTGTGTTATTATTCTTGACTCTGGGGAACATATCAGCAAGCACAAGAATGTCTTCACCTTCCTGGAGCTGGCATTCTAATGAGAGAAGCAAACTGTAAACAGTGAGCAAATATATATGTAATGTCAGATGGTGACGGGTACTATAGAGAAAAGCTCAGTGGGACGAGTGGACAGAGACTGCTACTCAGGGTTGGAGAGGAGGCTGGTTTATATAGGTTGGGACAGGAAAGGACTCAGCGAATGGACTAGCCAGATACTGCAGTCCACAGCTCCTATCCAGCACCATCTCCCAGCATTCTAGGCAGGGGCTATCTAAATCATCATGGCAGCCACCAGTAGGGGGCTGAAGCAGCACTATGGAAAAGAGAGTAGTCAGAGAAAAGGTCACAAGAGGTGATGGGGCCAGAAACTGCAGGGTCTTGGGAGTTACTATGAGTTCACTTGTACTTTGCATGAGATAGGAAGACACTGCATGGTTCTGGATGGGACATGATCTGCCTGGGTTTTACTAAGACCGCTCTGGCCACTGTTTAAGACCAAGTTGGATGAGGTGAAGGTAAAAAGCAAGGGTGACCCAGATAAGAGGGAGTGGGGTTTAATCCAGGACAGTGGCCAGAATCAAAGGTAGATCCATTACATTTTGCTGATTGGCAGGACATGGGATATGAGGAAAATGTCGCATCATCCTTGAGATTCTAGCCTGAGCACTAGGAAGATGACTTTGGAGCAGGTTTGGGGGGAAATCAGTTCTACTCACTTGCTCACTCCAGCTGCTGAGTGTGTTACAGAATGGAGTCACCACAAACTGAGCTCATCTAGAATGGACCAAACCCCAGACCTGCCACCAGCACTATCTCCCAGCAACCCCCATCCTAGCCGGTACCCTGCAGGCCACCTTCACCATCACCAACTATAGCCATTGGTTCTCGTTGATTTTTTCTGGGACCCTTGATTCTGCTCCTGTACTTTTCATCTCCAGGACCTTTGCTGTGCCATTCTCTCCTAGGGTATTTCAACTGCGCAGGGCCTGCTGCAGAGACGGGGCTATATGAATGAATGAGGGATTGCTTGAATGAAAGATTGAATGAATTGTTGACCTGCCTCCTCGTAGGTCTTTGCCAGTCCCTGTTCTCCTTCTTTCCAGCCTCCACATCATCTTAGAGAAATCTCTGCAAACACTGACAGTGACGGTGTCCTTTTCTTGATTATAAACTGTTTACAGCTCTCTGGGGCCTACCCAGACATAAACTGGTGGCCTACAGACATATTTTCTTTGGCCCACATAGTTTTGGTTTTTTTCTAATTTAAATCTTGTGTTAATTAGCATATTTTACATTAAAGTCTGAATTTCCCACTTAAAGTACTAGAAGAGCTAGGACTATTAGGTTTCATTTCTCCAGAGCAGAACTTGGTTCAGGAAACCTGGGTCTCACTGAGATAGGGCTTGCAGGCTGCAATTTGCTAGAGTCCACACGATTCCCTCTTACTTTATACTCAACCTGCTTCCCTCACTTGAATGACTGATCTGGCCCCTATGCATTAGTTTGCAGCCTTGCCCTTGAGGCACATGCATAACTTCTGGGTTGCATATTGCATGGGGTAGGCTGCCAAGGATGGGGAGACAGTAGGTGAGTGGTTCCAGGTCAAGCTGTGGGCAGTTGTGAGGTGTTTGGAATGCCCTCCTATCCAGAGGGCTACTGAGCACACTGAAGCAGGGGAGTGATATGGTTACATTCTTGTTCTTATACTAAGCTCTGCGGTCAGAAGAGGACCAGACAGAGGCGGAGAACCCAGTGAGGAGGCTGGGCTGCTAGGCGAGGATGAGTAGGAAAAGGCCTGTATGCAGGCTGCTCCCCCAGCAGATCTCCCCCAAGTCTGAGTCTGCTCTTGTTGTGTTTCAGAACCAGACAGCAGCCTTGGACTCAAGTTTGGCCATGAGGGCAAATGAACAGTGCTGAAGACCCAGCCTGGCTCCAACTGCTTCAGAAGGACTCCAGCCCCTCAGAACCCTTCTGCTGCCCACAGGATGGGAGCCTGGGTGCTGGCCCGGCCATGAAGGACGACTGCCCCTCCCAACAAAAGGCCAGCCCTGCACCCCTCAAGCACATCCCTGACCAAAGCCCAGGCATGGACTCTAGACACAGTGACCCCCGTGGGGCTGGGGAAGGGGCCTCCTGCTCTGAGGGCCCTTCTGGGAGCTTGGCCAACCCTTCTGTCTGCATCCCTCCCGAAGAGGCAGCCACCAAGGAGACACTCGGGGCACATGAAGCCTCAACCTCAGGGATACAAGAAACCACCTTGCCAGAGAAGCCAGAGCCTGCATCCTCAGTGAAAACTGACCCCATGTCCTCAGACAGCAGAAATCCCATGCTTTTGGAGAAGATGTATTCCAAGTCCTCAGATCAGGCTGCTTCCACTTCCAGAGGCAAGGAAGATGCTGAGTCCTTGGTGAAGTCAGATACCATGCTGACAGAAAAGACAGGGCCTGTGATCTCTGGCAAAGGGCCTCCTGTGGCTCCTGGAAGGATAGATCCCATGACTCCAAGGAAGGGGGATCTTGGATCCTTAGGAAAAGTAGACCTGGTGTGCTCTAGCGAGGTGGACACAGTGTCATTAATGAAGGAGGATCCTGGGTCTTTGAGAAAGATAGACCCTGTGTCTTCCGACAGCATGGATCTCGCATCTCCCAGAAAGGAGGAGCCTAAGTGTTCTATAGAAGGGCACCCTGGGGACTCAGAAAAGGTGGGCAATGTATCTACTGGAAAGACTGATCTTTTGTCCTTGGAAAAGAGACATTCTGGGCCTTCAGGGAAGCTGAATCCTGTTTCCTTGGAAAGCACAGGTTCTGTGTCCACAGAAAAGACAGATCCTGCACTCTTGGAAAAGCTGACTCCAGGCTCATTAGGGAAGACAGAGCCTCTGACCTCTGGAACAGAGGTTCCTGGGTCCTTGGGAAAGGTGGATTCCACGCACCTGGGGACAAAAGATCCTACATACACAGGCAATGTAGAAACTATGTCTTCTGTAAAAGAGGACACTCAGTTCCTGGGAAAGATGGACCTGGCCTCCTCAGGAGAGGGAGGTCCCATGATGATGGGAATGACAAAAACAGTGTCTGCTGGACAGGTGGGCCCTGTGTTTTCTGGAAAGGTGGATCCCACATCTGTGAAAAGTGTAGATCCTGTATCCTCAAGCAAGATGGATCCAGTTTCCTTGGCAAAGACAGATCCCATGTTCTCAGGAAAGCCAGAGCCCTTGTCTTCTGGACAGGCAGAACATGTGTCTGTGGGGGAGACAGAAACTGTATGCTTAGGAAAGGAAGACCCAGTGTCCCCCAGAAGGGTGGGTCTCCCAACCATGGAGAGCATAAAATCACCACCTTCCGGAAAACTGAACCCTGAGTCTTCAGGAAAGACAAACCCTGTGTCCGCGGGTCCAGGGGATCCCAGGTCCCCAGGGTCCCAGGATCCCACATCAGCAATAAAAGCTGAGAGAAAAGGAGATCCACAGTCATTGGAGAAGGCAGGTCCCACAGCCTCGGGAAAGGTGGATGCCCCAGTTTCCAGCGCAGTAGATCCCGAGACCAGGGGACAGGTAGAAACTGTCCCCTCTGGAGACACGGGCCCTGTATCTTTAGGAAAGGTGGTCCCCACAACCGCAGGAAAAACAGTCCTGGGGAAGATGGATCCCAGGAGCTCAAGAAAGGTAGAAGCTGCCCCAGAGGAAAAGGTGGATGCTCTCTTTCTAGAGGAGAATCTTGCAAACTCCTCAAAGGTGGAAACCATAGCCTTGGGGAGAGTGGAGCAGAAGGCTGAGGACAAAGCAGACACAAAGCTCTCTGGGCACGAGGGTGCCTCGTCTTCAAAAAAAGCAGAGATGCCGTCTCTGCAGAAGGCGCAGCCACAGGCCTCTAAGAAGGTGGATCCTGTGCCCTCCGGAAAAGCAGAGCTCCTTGGGTCTGGCAAGGTGGAGCCTGTGTCCCCGGGGAAGGCTGACTCCGCATCTCCGAGAAAAGCAGAGTCCCTGTCCTCAGGAAAGGTGGTCCTGCCGTCCCCAGAAAAGGCTATGCCCTCCTCTTCCAGGCAACCAGAGGGTAAACCCTGTGGCTCAGCCCTCTTTCCCGGGGCTGGTGGGAACAGCCTTGCGGAGCCACAGCCAGTCCCCAGCACCGAGGCCTCCAGCCTCTGCGAGAAAGATCTGGCGGCCCAGAGAAGCCCTAGAGCAGAGGCTGCAGCGCCCCCACAGGGGCCACGGACTCGTGACAACTTTACCAAGGCGCCTTCGTGGGACGCCAGCGCTCCGCCGCCGCGCGAGGACGCGGGGACGCAGGCGGGCGCGCAGGCCTGCGTGTCAGTGGCCGTGAGCCCCATGTCTCCGCAGGACGGCGCGGGTGGCCCGGCCTTCAGTTTCCAGGCGGCATCACGCGCACCCAGCCCTGCGCCCAGGCCGCCGTCGCGCCGAGACGCAGGCCTGCAGGTGTCGCTGGGCGCTGCCGAGACGCGCTCAGTGGCCACCGGGCCCATGACGCCCCAATCTGCTGCGCCACCCACCGCACCCCCTGCTTTCCCCGAAGTGCGGGTGCGGCCGGGTTCGGCGCTGGCGGCTGCCTTGGCACCCCAGGAGGCTGCTGAGCCAGTGCGCGACGTGAGCTGGGACGAGAAGGGCATGACGTGGGAGGTGTATGGCGCCTCCATGGAAGTGGAAGTGTTGGGCATGGCCATCCAGAAGCATTTGGAGCGCCAGATCGAGGAACACGGCCGCCAAGGGGCGCCTGCGCCTCTGCCCGCCGCCACGCGCGCAGGCCCGGGTCGCGTGGGCTCGGTGCGCGCTGCGCCCCCAGACGGTGCTGCCAAACGCCCACCCGGCCTCTTCCGCGCGCTGCTGCAGAGTGTGCGCCGGCCGCGGTGCTGCTCGCGGGCAGGACCCACGGCCGAATGAGCTGCCTCCCTTTTGTACACCCGGGTCGCGAACTGTCTCAGGCTCCCTTCTAAATTCCAGGCCCCTAGAAGGGGCCTTCTCGGTTTGCGACAGGACTCAGAGGGGGTGGGCAGCCTCTAGGGGCTTCTCTTCACCTTCTTTCCCAAACACACAGATGAACCCCCCTCTACCCAGTCCCTTGGTGGTCATGAGCTCATAAACCCAGCCCTGCTGTCCCTCTGTGCCCTCACAGCCCTCAGCTACTCTCTCTTCTTGTCACACTGGGCGAGGTGGGGACCTGCTAGGCACCCCTACTTCCCTCCCCCAAGAGCTGAGGCAGGCTCCTGAGATGGTCAGCCTGCAGCGTTGAGGACTCCAAGGGGCCAGGATCCTTAGAGCTGGGAAAGACTGCATGCAAATCTGTAAGTGATCCTCCATGTGTGCAAGGACTGGTGTGCAAGGCCCCGAGTGTGCTTAGCTGGGAATGTGAGGCCCTGGTGGCCGTGAGTTCCTGGACTGTGAGCGTGAATGCATCTTCACTCAGTGCGACAACCCCATGGGCAGGCGTCTCTTGCATGCTGTGGATGGTCCTTCCCCAACTCCCCTCTCCCATCCACCTGGCCCTGTCCCCCAGCCCTATCTCCTCTCTGATACCTCCCTCCCCACTATCTTACCTCCCCACCCCCTCACTGGTTCACAATTCCCAGAGGGGGCAAAGGCCAAAAAGTACCCTAGGGCCTCAGCTGAGAGGAACAGTGCAAGGACAGAAGATGGAAGACAGGAGTGGAGGTCACAGGGAGGCTTGCAGATGATCTCTGGCCACTGCAGCTTGGATTGATGGCTAGTCTTGGCTATTGGGGACAGGATGGAGTGCTCATTCTACAACACAGTTGTCCTCAAAACATCACCCTCTTCAGCCCCTTGTCCCCCCTGTGCAGTGAGCCCCCACAAGTCCCTTGTGACCACTCAGTGCCCTTGTCCCCACCCCTCTAGCCTTGGTTTTTTGGCTACAACTGTCACAGTATACATTGGTAATAAAATCTTTCCCCAACCCTGTGTGCGGTGATTGATTGAAAGCAGGAGGCAAAGCAATACCATATATTATTATATCTCGAGAGGAATGGGTGTGGTTTCTGGGATGCCAGAGGCTTGGGGACCTCCATCACAGGTCTGTGGTGTCCAGGCCAGCGTTGGTGAAGGAGTAGCCCTCCTGCTGCTGTCCTGTGGGGCCTGCCTTTCTTCCTGACAGCACCACCTTCAGGGGCTCAGGCTCTGCGTGTGCTTCTGGCGTGCTGCGCGGAGACTGCTTCTGAGGGGAACAGAGGGTGTCGACGATGGAGTGATCATCCCAGGCCCTAGGGTGCAACTGGGCCTTCAAGCCCATGACCAGATGGTACCTCAGCTGGGATCCCTTCTTGCTCCTCTTGGGACCTCAGTCTTTTGCAGTTGTGTCCCAAAGGTGGCCCTGGCCACGGGTGGCTCTGGTGAGCTCAGGCAAAGGGGTAGGCCTGGGATCATCTCTGGCCTTTGTCTACCCATCCCACAGACAGAGCAGCATTCTGGTGCTCTGCCCAGTCTGGAGTAACATCCAGCCATGTGTCCTGTGCCAAGGAGGCGATCTGTCACAGTCTGAGGTGCCTGCATCCTGGCAGGTACCATGCCGAGGGAGGGAGGTTATATAGAAGCGTGCTCAGAGGACTGTCCTGGCCAGGAAGGGGCAGAGCAGCTTTGGACCACTCGTCTTGCAGATCTAATGCCTGACCATGGTCCAAGGCTGCCCTGGTTGACTCTGGCATCTCCTTCTGCCACCCCCAGAAGGACATGTCATAGCCCAGGCCCCACTGTCAATTCATTGTAGCATACACTTCCATGTTTCTCCTACCCTTGCTCTTCCCTGTTGCCATGTGACATGCCACACACATATCCTGCCAGTCACACACACACACACACACACACACCTCACGGAGGAGGGCAGACTCCCTGGCTGAGTTACTCTGCTGCAGACACCCATAGGGCCAGGGCCCCAGGCACTGCCACCCTCCCCATGGCACTCCAAGGGCTTTTTCCAGACTGGGGCTGTTCCGGTCCCTGGTAAACAGTGGAACATCCGAGGGGCCCCAGAGGGGCTGAATATTCTGCCTGTGTTCCACACAGCCCTTGCCACTGGTCCCAAGCAAGGAGCAGAGCCACCAGGGTAGCATGACCTGGTCCCCAAGACCAGAGACCTGAGTTCTGCTTTGTTTCTGCCTGCAAGCTGTCTGAGCAAATCAGCGACCCCCTCTCTGGGGCTCAGTTTCCCTGTTGGTTATTACTGGGAAAGGTGGGAACTGATGATCCCTCATCTCACTCACACCTTTCTCTACACATTTATGGAGCTCCTGGGAAAGTCACAGCACCCAGGAATTGGTGGGAAAAGACCTCATCTCAGTCCCCACCCAGCCAAAGGAGAGAAAGCTCAGGTGGCTCCTGAGAAGGCCCCGTGGCCCCCTAGATCTGCCAAAGACCTCCAAGACCAACCCACTACTGCAGGAGAGGGGGTGAAGGCAGCTTCTCAGAAATTTTTCCCTCCCTGGACAAAGTATAATGTCTTTTCTGGCTTTAAAATCCCTCTGGGACATGGCCTGCTCCCCTGTCTACTCTTCTCTCACAGCTCCTGTTCTTACCTAGACCACAGGCCCAGCCTGAGCTTGGGGGACCCTGATCCCCATAGCAAGACTATCTACTTCCACCCCTGAAGACATTCACTGGTCTGTCCAGAGAGATGAGCCATGCCCAGAGGTGGCCTGGGTTGCCACTCATGACCCCCATCCCTGGAGGCCCATTTGGAGCGCTTCCTGCCAGATTCTTTGCACTGTGAGACACCCTGATCCCTGTGTAGCATTCTGACATTTTAAACCCAAAAGAGGCTTTGGTTGACCAAATCTTTGCAAGCAAGGAGTTTTCGCAGGGAAATAAGGAC
This sequence comes from Dolichotis patagonum, assembly GCA_004027295.1. NCBI lineage: Eukaryota > Metazoa > Chordata > Mammalia > Rodentia > Caviidae > Dolichotis > Dolichotis patagonum. The sequence goes on along the minus strand of PVJX010011962.1, from coordinate 9,078 downwards.
AGAAGGGTGGGGCCAGCTGGAGCTGTGGGGCAGAGGGGATGAGAGGATGGGCACCAGGCAAGCTCGGGACCCAGAGTGGGCTGGATAAGGGAGAGTGGCGGCTGGATGACTCTGCCCCTTGACGGAACCTCACCCACTGTGTCTCCTTCTGCCACCTTTGGAGAGCTGCTACACCAGTGGGAGGAGAGGCGGCCATTCTCTGTGTTTCTGGAGCCCCCTCCCAGCCCACTGACCAGCTGCAGCGGTTCTCAGCCCTGCTTGCTTGGACCTTAGAATCGCCCGAGGAATTTTGACAACACAACTGTGGGGTGGCTCCACCCTCGGCTACCAGAATTGGGACCTCCGGGTGGGACCTGAGCTCTGGTATTTTTAGAGTTCCCCAGGTGCTTCTAAACAGCTGCCCAGGCTGCACACTCTTTGACTCATCTAACTCACCTAGTTAACAAACGATGGTACTGTTTATTGCACTACTTTCTCTCCTTTGCTAGACTCTGTGTGTTCATCTCCAGATCTCTTCTCCTGCCCCACCAACTTTTATACAAAGACCGGAAAAGGACAGAGCCAGATTTCCGAGGAATTGTTTCATGCCAGATGCTTTTATGCCTGCTCTTTAATCCTCACTACTACCCGGCAAGATTAAGGTTCTCCTCCCCACGTACAGATGAGGAAACTGAGGGCTCGAGGCAGGAAATCATCCCCTAAGGGTCAAGTGATGAATGAGAGGGAAGCAGAGATGGAATCTCTCTCCAAAGGCATGGGGCTTCCTGGGGCCCGGTTCACCAAGGTGAGACTGCCCATGTCAGCAGCAGGTCCCTTCTCGCTTTGTCCTTCATCCCATTTTTTTGGAGAAAGATCCCAAGGCAGAAGTCCCCCCCCATCTTACCTTGGTTTCCCAATTGTTCTTATTCAGGTCCACAGAGTTGTCATCCAGGGAGTTGACACTGTGGGGAAAATGGTGGAGCCAGGGTTGCTGGGAGGCCCAGTCCTCCCTAACTGTGGGCCCTTCCGCCTCCACCCCTACAGTTCAATCACCACTGTCATGACTTCTGTGCCTCGCCTCCACTGCCACCACAAGCATCATCACTGTCATTTCTGTGAGGGGCAGGTACCTCACCTGACACAGTCCACGTCCATGTCACTGGAGGAACCAAGGTACTCCAAGTCATTGGTGGGGAGGTTCAGCATGGGATTGGCCCTGGAGAAAAGGCTTGGTCAAGCAGCTGCGGCCCTCAGCCCCCTTCCCCAGTCTCTGGGCCACCTTTGACTCCTGCTCACCGCTCAGTGTTGTACATGTTAGTCCCAGGAATGGCAGGGGCTGAAGGCACTATCCCTGCCGCAGTCCTCTGAGCTTCCTTGCTGGCCTTCATAGCCCGAAGCTTCCTGTGGTAGCTGCAGGGAACCGGGAGAGGAGTCAGACTTTCACTGAACACCCACCCGTTGCCTGGTGGAGGCCTCAACAGTGTGGCTTCACCACCGTCCTGGCAGGTGGGCATGTAAACTCCACTTTACAGAAGGAACAGCCAGGGAAGGGAAGCGGTTTGCCAAAGGCCATGCAGGCAGCCAGTGGCAAAGCCTAAACTCAACCCCAGATGCGATTGCTGACTGTATGCATGCTGGAAAATGAAAGCAGCAGCATCTATAAATGCATAGCATGTGCCAGGCATCATGCTGGGCGTGAGATGCACGTGACCACTTTGAATACCTCAAGGAATCTAGTGTTGTACCCATTCTGCAGATGAGGAAACTGAGGCTCAAAGACCTTGCCCAAGGTCTCACAACAGGTCACTGGTAATGGGACACACATATACCTGATTCCTAAACGCAGACTTTCTCTACCCCCCCCGCCCTGCATGTCTCAGAAGGAGGAAGAGGAAGGAAGGGCTGGAGACACAGTGCAATGGAAGCAGTACCTCTTCCGCACACATACAATGGACAGGACCATGACCACAAGGACCAGCAGCAAAACCACTGCCAATCCTATGATGACACCAGTGAGCACTTTTGGCTGGTTGGATTCTTGATTCCCTTGGGAGCCCTGCAGAAGAAGGAGCATGAGGGTGGCCAGAGGCGTGCACACCCCTGTCCCTCCCTCCAACCCTGCCGTCCACTCACCAGCACCACCAGCCCCAGCTGCAGCAGCTGTGTGAGCGCTCCCTGGTCTGCCCGGATCATCCTGGCCACAGAACCCCGCTCAGACCCGAGGGTCGTTGCATCCCCCGGCTCCCTGCCCACCTCTGCCCAGCCCCAAGGACCAGTCCCACTCACAGGCTCAGCTCGTTCAGTGTCAGGGCCGTCCCATTGGAGAAGACAAAGTAGGCATCAAGGTAGGAGTGGGCTTGGGCCCTGGAACAGGGCCGGGGAAGCGTCAGCAGCCCAGAGCCACCTGCAGCCCCGGCTGCTACTGTCTCCTCCGCCATCCACCGTGGAGAGGGCACTCACCTGGCCGAGGAGTCCAGGTCCTGAATGTTCACAACGTAGACAGAAGTCTTGGTCGCCTGGGTCAGGGCCCTACGAAGGGGCAGGTGTCACAGATGCCTAGGATACAGCCCTCCCAGGCCTCTGACCTGGGCTCTGCCAGTGGAATCGGGAGTTGTGTGAATGAGAAAGAAGCACAGCAGCTCTGCTGGCTAAGCAGGCAGCACCTTTGTGCAAATTAGAAGAGAAAACCCTTCCTTTGGGCTGGATTTGCAGCTTAGCAAGCAGTGTGCTTGTGCAGTACACAACCTTTGAAACTGTCCATGACAGCTGTGTTTAGGCCTCATTCTGCCTTTGGCTGGACAGGGCCTTCGATGGCATTCAGAATGGTAGTGTGGGTACCAGGTCCACAAGAAGTACAAGGTCAAGGTTGGGTCGGGGTGGAGACACATTCCATCTAGTTCATGTCGGGGACAAGCCTCCCATCCTTCCCCCAGTGCCCTCTGCCCTCCCCAGACCTACGCCTTAATCTCTTCCACGTTGGTGCCCACGTCCACCTTGTCCGTGGAGAACTGCAGCCTCACGCGGTAACCCTCGTCCACCGTGAAGAGCTAGGGAGGAGAGCATGAAGAGACAAGGCCCTGGGGACCCAGGAGCTGGCACAGGGCACGGGGGCCAGCGTGGGGACCGGTACTCACGCTCAGGGAGACTGTGGCTTCCAGTGGAGAACCCACTGAAGGCATGTCCTGGGCCTTGACTGTCACCTGGTAAGTGCCTTGGATGGTGGGATCGAGGTTGGTCACCAGCCTATGCAGACAGGGGAGTGTACTCAATCTCAGAACGCAAGATGGGGTTCTCAGAAACCCACTCTTACTCCTCCCAGGGTGAGTGAGTTACGGCCTTGCACCTTCTTTTGGTCCCAGCTCTACCCCACGCCCAGCCAGGAGCTGCCCAAAGTTACTCTATGCTGCCAATGAACACGCCAGCTTCCGAGGACGTAACGATCCGGAAACCCTGGAAAGGGGTCTTAGTTCCATCCTTAGAGATGAAATCCATTTGGACAATGGAGAACTGGATGGCCCCATTGCTCCCCGAGTCAGCATCTTTGGCCTGGGAACAGGGGATGACGTGTGGGGGTCAGGTCAGGCCAGGCCAAGGGCCTCCCGTCCCCAGCAGGGGCAAGAGGCTGCACTGGGGCCCCCGGAGGCTGATCCACATGACTTCCTCAGCCTTCTCCAGGTGTGCTGTGTCACTGAGCGCATTTGTAACAGAGCGAGCTTGCTCTGCAGATTGAGGGTTGGACAAGTCTCTGCCCCTGCACCCCAGCTTAGCAATCCTGCCTTGCGAAGGTCCCCAGGGCCACACACACACACACACACACACATTCACAAGCACAGGAACACCTGGATTTGCTAAGCACCTACTGTGCACTTCCTCCTTGTAGATCCCTCATTTCAGGGGTTACTAATGTAAAAACTCTTGTAGAAGGCCATAAGCTGCAGGGGCAAAAATGTTCTTATTTATTCTCGTGGCTTTCTAGGAAAAATACAGTGACACACACAGCCCTGAGTCCACTGACATTACTGTTCAAGATGAACGGTGTGGTTCAAGTTTCCAATTGAAGGGAAAGTGTTCGAAGCCATGGCTATGATCATGACATCAGAGTGCAAGTGGCCCAAGACTAGGCAGTTGACTGTTTTATGGCTTGAAAGGACCCAAAGAGAGAGAATTTCTATCCCCATTTTATGAGAGGGAACTGGGGGCTCACAAGGAACACCTTGTCTTTCTGGACCTGGTGGTGCCACCACACCTTTAATCCAGCACTTGGGAGGCTGAGGCAGGAGGATCACTGTGAGTTTGAGGACAGTCTGGGCTCCATAGTGAACTCAAGGCCATCCTGAACTACAATATACATAGTAAGACTCTGTCTTAAAAGGGGAGGGGAGCAGGGATTTAGCTCAGTGGCACAAACGCCTGCTTGGCAAGTGCAAGGTCATGAATTCAATGCCCGGTACGAGAGAGAGAGAGAGAGAGAGAGAGAGAGAGAGAGTAGGGGTGGTGGTGGTACATGCCTGTAATTCCCACACTGGAGACTGAGGCAGGAGGATCATTGCAAGTTTGAGACCAGCCTAGGCTACAAAGCTCAAAGAGAGCCTGAACTATCTGACAAAGACAATAAATAGATAAACAAATATAGAGAGAAAGAAAGAAAAAGAAAAAAGAAAAAGGAAGGAAGAAAGAAAGAAAGACAGAAAGACTTTGTCTTATAGGCTGTTAGATTTGCCATCTCCTATCTATACCTGTCTGTTTCCTAGTATACCCGTGTCCTTTCCATGGCATTACAGGTGGCACCCAGATTCTGCCTTCTGGGACCACCAGCTGCTTATCAGAGAGAGAAATTGAGTCCACAGAGGTGTGGCAGATCAAGAAGATGCCCATCTGGACCCAGCTCCGGGGCTCTGGGGGAGGCCTCACCTGACACTGTATAGACATTGACCGCTACTGAATGCACCCATATCCAACACCATAACAAATTGGAAGTATTTTTATAATTTTGCTGCGGAAATTATTTAACTAGAAAGAACATATTTAATTTAAAATAGGCTCTGATTTCTCTATTATGCTCAAGAATTCTGGTATAGTCAGAAAACTCTAGCCTGCAAAGTGGTATTTATGGTCATGAAATTTTTATGAATACTGAATTGAACAATTAGTGAAATTTGATCAGATCAATTAGGCAGGTGTTTGTTTCTGTCTTGGGGTTTGTGTTTTCACATATCACAGTGCATCGTTTCTAGTGTTGAGACATTTAGGGGGCAGTGTAAAGGTTGAGGACCTTAACCTTGTGTCTCCCAAGCCAACAAAGACAAAAGACTCACCCGAACAGAAGCCACCTGCTGGTTGGGTAGCACGAGTTCTGGGATGATCACTGCATATTGGAGCAGGAAAGGGTTATGCAGTTGGGCAATACCCACCCAGCCTGGTCTGCCCACAAGCCCCACTCAGGTTCCAGCCCTCAAAACTCAACCCTGCTCTCAACACATCTGGCAAAAGAGACCCCTATGATGATACCGGGCAGGTCCTTATGCCATTGAGCTAAATCCCCAGCTCCTTCCCATGACGGTTATACTCGAGCTAGTAGCTAGCAAGTCATCTACCCCCCATTGTACAGATAGAGAAACTGAGGCCCAGTAGAGGGAGGGCCTAGCTCAGGCCTAGTCATCTGATGAGGCAGAGCAGGAATGAAAAACTCAGGTGTCCCTTCCAGTTGTACCCCTTGGAGGAGGTGGAATCAGAGCCCTTCATCTCTTTCTAAGGGCTTCGTGGGCCGAAGCCCTATGCGGGGTGCCCAAGGATGGTCTATGCGACACAGGGAGGTATGTGTCGGTAGCAGGAAGACTGGGTTGCCACTTACCAAAAGTCTTATCATCTGGCAGAAAATAGGGTGCGTTGTCATTCACATCCTCGATGGTGATGGGGAGATTTCCTAGGGAGATAGGTCAGCTGGCTCAGAGTTCTTAGCCAAAGCCTGACCCAAAAAGCCTGGGCCTTAGTCACACTCTCCACAGCCTCCCTTCCAGGCATCACCCCATCGGTCCCCTCCCTGGCTCCTGGACCCTCACAAGGTCTTCTCTGGTCTGAATGGGTGGGAGCATCATTCCTACACCTCAGAGAGGGATAAACAGCTTGCCAAAGTCACACAGCAAGCCATGCAGGGCCCAGGAGGAGAATCAAGAAGTGAATTTGCCCTTCCTGTGACCCAGCAGAAGCCATGTTGGGAAGGAAGAGAAACAAGAAGCCAATTCAGCCTTTCTGTGAGCCAACTGGCCCATGAGCTGGGAGACCATTACCTCCTCCCCACTGTAAGCAACCAGCTGATTCAGAGAAACACAGGCTGAGTTGCTAGCAACTGAGGTACAAAAACAGCTTAATGCTTTGTTTGTTTAACTGCCTTTGCAGGCCTAAAGCTGGAAGTCTGAGCATCTATTAAGAGGATAACAATATGCAGTACGGCAACTATGGGGGATTTCCTTCTGTCTTGTTTTTGAAATTCAGTATTGTTCTGTTTTGTTTTGTTCCATTTCATTGATTGGTTTTATCCTGTTCTGTTTTGTTTGACTCTATTATGTCTGATGGTGTGGGCACCAATTTCAAAGATAATAAGAGGCATTATGGTAACCATTGCTGATTTCCTATTATCCTGTTTTGAAGTGCTATATCACTTTCACTGTTTCAATTGGCTTTTTAAATTTTTTTTTATTTTCTGTCATTTTATTTATTTATTTATGTTTTTGTTTGTTTATTTTTTTGTTATGGAAGATTGAACTCATGACCTTGGACTTACCAGGCAAGTGCTTGAGCCACTGGGCTAAATCCCCAGCCTTTGATTGGATTTATTCTGTTGTATTTTTTTTGGTTTTATTCTCTTTAAAATAAAATTTAAAGGGGCTGGGGATCTAGCTCAGTGGCATAAGCAGCTACCTTGCAAGTGCACAGTCGTGAGTTCAATCCCTGGTACCAATAAAAAAATAAAAAAATAAAAATAAAGTCTTTTTAAAAATTAAATTTAAAACAAAACAAAGTCACACAGCAAGAGTAGCGAGCCATAATGGGTCCAGCCAAACTAGGCATGTCATCCCACCTGACCATTTTGGGTGTGTGTATGTGTGTGTGTGTGTGTGTAGCTCAGTGGTAGAGCACTTGCCTAGCATGAACAAGATCCTAGGGCTTCAACTCCATCACAGGACACAAGAGGAAACTATGTGTCTGACATAGTTCTTGGCGCTCGTAAAGACTCAATGTATGCTAGTGATTAATCTAGCTATTATTGCTATTTGGTGTTAGAAGTGGGGTATAAATGTACATTTGGCCTAGAAGTATGTTCTTTGCTTTATGCTACGTCATAAAATAACATTAATTAGCTGGTTATCATATGCCAGGCACTAGACTAAAAGTTTTGTATGCATGTTCTCATTTAACCTTAAACTGGACAGAAGGACGACTTTGCCAGTGACACAGCTGGGAAGGGCTGACGCCAGGAGTCAAAGCCACACTTGTGGATCCCAGCCCAGGGCTCCATCCCATGGTCCTCACCATTTTTGCTGTAGGCCTCGAAGCGGGGATCCGTGTTGAGGTCATAGGCCCGCACTACCAGTGTGACCAGGTCACAGGCCTCATAGTCTATGGCCTCACTCTGATTGATGTACACAGAGCCATTGGCTGCCACCGAGAACCAGTCTTGACACAGGCTGCCCACGTCAACCCCAGCCTTGGTGCAGATGACATTCACTAGCTGTATCTCCAACTCAGACCCACTGTCCACATCATGGGCAACCACCATAGCCACTTTGCCATGCTGTGTGCCATTCTCAGTCACAGAGACACCCTGCAGTGAGGCTTCATCCAGGGTGGGTGGCTCATCATTCACGTCCACTACAGTCACGTTGACTCCTGCGGTGGCCTCGTGCTCCTGGGGACCTGGGTTCTCAGCGTTCACCACCAGGTGGAAGAAGTCCTGGACCTCATAGTCCAGACTTACATCTGAGGGTAGCCAGAGCTGGCCCTGAGCCACCCCAAACCCCTGGACCACACCTCGGAGCATGAAGTTGTTGGCACCAGTCCCTGACAGGATAAAGCTGATGCGGTTGTTGGCTTCCGTCTGGTCTGCATCTCGGGCTTCCACTGTGCCCACCAGCACCCCTGGGGACAAGGGACAGAGCTTGAAGAGACCCTGGCCAGGCCAGGCCTCCTCTGCCTTAAAGTCTAGGGTCCCCAGGCCTGTCCTCTGAGTGTAGCTCAGAGTTTCTCAGAGGTGAGACAAAAATAACACATGTGAAATGGGCCATGATGGTGCATACTCTAATCCCAGCATTCTGGGAGGCTGAGGCAGAAGAATGACAAGTTCAAGCTAAGCCTAGGCAACTTAGCAACTTAACAAGACTCAATCTCAAAAACATTTTTTTAAAGGGGCCTGGGTACATAGCTCAGGTTCTCAGCACTATAAACTCACACACACACACACACACACACACACACAGGCTCAAAAGTATGCACTTTCCCTTATATTTCCTCATAAAATAACAATTAATCAAATGCTTACTCAGCACTTCATGAAGCACTTTGCACACCCACTCTCATTTAATCTTGACAGTCATCCCAGCACCCAGTTCTAGGGCTTGAGTACCCGGAGAGGGCTTACCTGGATCCTGCTCCTCCACGGAGAACCGGTAGGTGGACTGGGTGAAGACAGGCAGGTTGTCATTGATGTCCTGCAGGAGAGGCAGATCTGAGTCCCAGAGCCCCGAACAGCCCCGAAGGTTCACCCTGCCCAGGGCTGATCCAAGAAACCAGTGACTCCTCTGCCACAGACAGAAGCAGGGACTCTCTGAGTCTCCTCGGACTGGACTGGCTGCTTCCAAGAGGCAGAAACAGCCTTTGAAAGGAAGGAGCCTGCCCTGGTAATGCCTGGGGCTCAGAGGCGTGCGTGCGTGGTGGGGGGGCTCCTGAAGTAGTTGAGGTAATCAGGAAGCCCCACCTACTTTCTGTTTCTGGAACCGCACCTCAGAACACTTAAGCCTTGCTTTCCAGAAGCATGGTTCCAGGTCCCCATCCATGTCTCTGTCTGGGTCAGCTCTACCTCCCACCTCTCGGATTGACTGTGTT